>CP137672.1:17634662-17879834 GCA_037976565.1 Mesocentrotus franciscanus | reverse complement strand
TTTTTCTTAGAGCAGCTATTTTATGTGTCACTATGCTTTGTGTATGTGTTCGTTTGTTTTACCCGACTGCTAAGAAAGCATGTATGCTTGTAAGTAAGCAACCAGGGACCGACAGCTTTAAATCCTCTCCGAGGACTTGGTAATGTGGTGTAATGCCTACCAAAGTGCACTAGCGCATCGACTTGGTCTCGAACCCGACCTCCCGGTTAGACCACTGCTCTACCACTGAGCCATTGCGCCTCCTTTGCCAAGTTACTTAAAAGCAGGGCTCTATTCCACAGGGGACCGGTACGAACGGGCCTCAAATTTTCTCCAGACCCTTTCCCTAATTTCATGAAGTTCTAATAGGAGGCTTGTACATACAGGCCTTAATGAAATCTCAATCCAAACCCCTACAAAAATAGTGCGGAGTCCTGCTACAAGGAAAGTGCTACCATCCAAAAAAGGGAGAATGAAATGAATTCATTACATATATACATACATCTTTGTCACACTGAGACGTAATCCATGACTGTCTATGCCTATCAAGGCCATCGTCTGAGCAGCGTCTAGCAGTGGAGCACCAGCTACAGTTGAAGTAGATCTGACTGTTAGCACAAGACTCACAATCCATGTGCAGGTTACAGGCTAAAACAAAAGAGGTAATAATTAGAATGGATTTAGTAGTCATTTGAAGACGGAGATTTCAAAGTATTGATGAATCAGGGCTGGTGTTCAATTCAATGCTGAATTCAGAATCGTGAGAATTCTAATCAGATATGGGCATGAAGCCAACTGGCGGTATTAGGTTGAAGCTTTTGAAGTACTTTTCTCCAAGTTTAACACAGCTCCGTGGCAGAGCCAATTCTTTGGGAAGCCTGGACTGGCAGGCATGTGGTTTTCATACGCACGCTACTCATAATCCACAAAAGATTACCAACAGTCTTATTCAGGACTCCCCAATCCTCCCCCTCTCAAATGGTGTAACCGTAAACCTACTGTATATTTACATCACCATGCAAGCCGATACTTATAAGCAGTACATGTATCTATTCATAATCCACTGTCCATAAGCAATTACATAAACATGCATTCAATATGGTGAGTATATATCCCATAATTTTAAACCGATAATGTGACAACACAATGGCTAACAGTAAGTATTTATGCTTAAAGTTGGCTTACTAAATTGATATATGAAGATCAAACTCAATCATAGAGCACAGGACAACTTACTAGGAAGTGGAGAAATTGTGACGGCAGTAGCGTTGATTACCAATGCTGTATTCAAGGCAACTTGATGGTATTCATAAATGGTTCTCTTCTTGATCCCTGTAAGACAAACATTTTTTTTAAGTCATGAATTCCAAGATTTGTGTTAATTTAGTAATGTGTGGATAACGGGGGTAAAACACAATGAAAAAGTTTGCTTGAGAATACTTGCAATTTTTTTTAGTATAACATTGAGAGCATTGGTATTTACAGATTCATTCACAACTGATGATCTTCTTGGTTACAGCTGCTTCGCATAATGAAGAAAATCTGAAGGAAATCTGAAGGACACAGGTTTTATGCATGATGATACATCTCCAAAATAAGATATAAATCAAAATTTTGAAAGCAGAACAGTGTACTGAAAGGAGAAACGAGTTTGCCATGTCAGACAGAGGTCTCTGACCAATGTTGAACTCTTATGGAATTCAAAGTTAAAAAGAAACATATTTTGGTATCTTTGAACAACTAAAATCAACAAGCAAAAATGGTAATCAATCCATGAGCTCAGATAGTGCACCAACAGATCAGGGAGTTGCAAAGTAAGACATATTCAGTTACAAAAACATGACCCTGATTACTTAGTTGAATTAGTTGACGTGATTTGAGTGATCAATTGGCTCTACATATTAAGCCTATCCTTAACTAGATGATCAGGACGAATTAAGTTACTACCAGCAACTGTGACAGCACAAAACACTGTTGTACATTGTAGGCACGCCAAAGCTAATTGATCCTTTGGTGCCATATAATGATTAGCGTATTATGAACATAAACTGATGGCAAAAGTATCTTTGTATTATTATCATTATTTGTAATTACATTAAAGGAATATTTTGTAATAACATAGTTCGTTACAACAATATAACTATGAAATAATTATGTTATCATGGTAATTTAGGGACATATCAAATTTATTCAAAAATATATTCATATGGACACTTGGCATTCCATACTTAGTCGGAGGATTTAACCATGGACTAAAGTTAGTCCGCTTTCAAGAATACCACCCATAAAGTCTAGGATGTGGTCGATAATGTAAGGGGCAAAATATCTTGGACATGCCCTTTTGTCAAACTTCTATACTACTGCATTACATGTGGAGTGCCACTTACACTCGCTTAACTTCTGATCGATGTAGAAGGCATCAGCAATGCCCATCTTCATAGGGTGAGCCTTGTCAGAGATATTTGCAATGGGGATAGGAATCTGTTCAAAAAGAAACAAAACAAAGACATTTGAATGTGTTTGTTCCTTGCTGCATTTATCATTCTGAAATCGATTATGTACATTCTCTTCTTGTTGTTCTTGTGTTGTTGTTGTTATCATCATCATCATCATCATCATCATCATCATTGTTATTTTTATTATCAATATCATCATCTTCATCATCATTACTATCATCACAGAAATCATTCACTCTTTATTAAATATAAAATAATTATCATTGTCATTATCATTATAACTAGAAAAGTCAATGCAAAGCGTAGCATCCCCTCGCAGGGTACAAATGGCCTATACATGTCAGAACAAGTTACCTCCATTAGACTATACTATTATATTACTAGGCAAGGAAGTTAAAGGTAAAGACCAGTTTTGGAAACGCCTCTCAAAAAATGAAATGGAAGCTCTCATTACCAATCATGTGAAAGAATATGTTTTGACTAATACGTGATGATACAAATTTTGCCGGGAAACCGCCTACTAATTGATATATTTGGTAAATTATTATATCTATTGTGACCAAATAGATATCGCGCACCTATGCGCACGTGTCGGGTAGTCCCATATACATCTTTCTGTGTACAGTGCTTGTAACTTTACCAAGACTGGGCCAAATTTCTTATCATTTTGATGATTCCAGAACCTTGCAGTACACACCAATACTTATATGCTAGATGATCAACCTTTTCTGATCGATTCCACAACGTTTCTTTCACAATGCAATCGCATGACCAGAACTGGTCTTTATCTTTAATCACATTTTCACATATATAATTAGGTGTTTTTGCATATTTAATGAGCTATGACCTTTCACCTTTGACCTACATACTCCAATCGAACTTAGGCTGTGTTTTGATACCATGTACCTTCATATCAAATTTCATTAAAATCCGTCAAACATTACTAAAGTTATCGAACGGAAACCAGATTCGCATATTTAATGAGCTATGGCCTTTGAGCTACATACTCTGAAATCAAACTTAGGCTGTGTTTTGATACCATGAACCTTCATATCAAAATTCATTAAAATCCGTCAAACATTACTAAAGTTATATATCGAAAACCAGATATGTATTTTTCGCATATTTAATGAGCTATGACCTTTGACCTTTGACCTACATACTCCGAAATCGAAATTAGCCTGTATTTTGATACCATGTACCTTCATATAAAACTTCATTAAAATCCGTCAAACATTACTGAAGTTATCGATCGGAAACCAAATTTGTTACGAACGGAAGGAGGGAAGAACGGAAGCACGGAAGGACGGACAGCAGCGTTTCTATCCCCCGACTTCGTCGGCGAGGATAATTATTCCTAGCTCAGGGCAGCTGTACCATAGTTACAACTTTAAAGGAAAGTCCCGTACTCAGATTATTTTTTTTCAGCTATATTTAAATCAAGCTGACAGGATTAAGTTATCCACTAATTAGCAAGAGGATTTCATTTCTAAATGGTGAGTGTGATATTTATGAACTCCAAACCAGCAAACCTTCTACAGCAAACCTTCTACAGTAAAGTATCTCCTGAGCAAAAAAGAAGGAATACAGTGCATTCTATATGCCCTATGGACAGATGTTTTCAGCAGACAACGAGGAATTTGGGGTTCATAGCACTAGTTTGAAGGCATAAAATAGGAAATCCAAAACAGGAACAATAGGCAGCTATAGATCCATTTATATAGAGTTGGCTAATGTTCTTCTTTCTTTTTTCCCCACATTCAGAAACATTGATCCACTTGCACTTACCTTCTTGTATGCAAAGGTTATTTCTCCATTGCTCCTCAAAGTACTTTGGAAGGAGAAGAGACCAGCTGTTGGGTTGTCACCAAGCTGAATATTGGTCCATTCACTAATGAACAGGGAGCCTGGAGATGGCAAGAGTCAAATAAACACTTTATCTCACAGAATTCAGTCACTTTTTATTTTAAAAAAATACAATAATAACCAACACCACTCCCTCCCCCCCCCAAAAAAAAAATGTCACTCTTTAAAACATAGTGCAAGCCTTCCATAGGTAATGAAAGATCAAACAGTAAAATATACTAGCTAGTGAGTTTCATCATTTATTGCCTATTTTCTTTAAAGAATGATAACATATTACAGGAATTGACATACATTTTGTTTTACTTCTGGATATGATGATGATAAATGTCTATGGATTCGTTTGAATGATTTCCTTTCTTCTTTTTTTTCTTTTTTGTAAATCATTTTTTCTTAGATTGCACTGTGTGAGAGCTCTCTAGTTTTTTTTCGATATTTCCATGTTTCTCAATCCTGCTGCTATTTCCTCTAAACCAGTACCGTATTTGCCGGCGATAAGGCCGCACCGCCGCATAGGCCGCACCCCCAACTTTGACATTTTGTAGAGGAAAAAAAAAAAAAGGAAAAAAAAAAAAAAAAAAAAAAGGTGAAAAAAAACAAACGGACCAAACAAAATAATCGTAATTTTCTTGTAGAACACTATTTTTTTCTACAAACTGATACCAAACTCATCAATATTCTTATAAATTTACAGGAAGTTTACCTAAAAAATGATCGTAGTTTAGCAAATCTTCATCGATTTTAAGCTAGTACTGTATCGCAGGCAGATTTGGTATCCTACATACATGTATAATACCCCTACCACGATGTGCGGTGTAATACGAAATTGCGACTTTGGCTAGATGCGCAGTTGCGTTGCGCGGCTCCGTAACGGTCCCTTCTTTTAGCAATGCAATGGCACGGACTTAAATCTAGATCTACCGGTAGAATTTGTTAAAAATAGGTAATGAAGTTTATTCACGAGATCGACAAAACTTCATGTCAACAATGCAACATGAAATAGTCGGTAAGATGTGTGGAGTTAATCTAGAAATGTCCTGTACCATTACTGGTATAGATCTAGTCATTGTACCGTTGGGAGTCCCATATGTACGAAATTACGTGCTGTTTTAACAGCCAATTTTTAACTGTTGTTGCAGATTGGCCGCACCCCGACTTTTTGATATTTTCGGAAGAGAAAATACTGCGGCCTTTACGCCAGCAAATACGGTATGTTTATTAAGTAGTAGAGGACCTACAAGACCAATTTGAAGTCTTATAAATAATTTGAAGTCTCTTTTTCTTCTTCATATCTATACTCACCATTAGAAAAGTACTTTATAGAGCAGTCAACTGATGCTGCTGGGTCAAAGTTCGCCATAAGAGGGGCAATGTATTGTGTCGCTGCCAAATATCGATGAACATAGGAGCCCAGGTACATAAAACCTGCATAGATTCAAGTGAAATGAAGATACTCCTCGTTAACATACATTATGTATGTCGCTGGTTTTCGACAATATGGCTGTAAACAATTACAAATATGGCAGTAATATAGAAAGTCAAGCTTATTTCTTTGAATAGAAGCATTTGTGGATGCTAAAGAAAAATTGATAAATTATTTAAATTATGATGATCACTAAATAAGGACTTCTAGGGGTAACTCAAACTATTAACTCTATTAGTTAATTTTTGCTCTTAAACAAAGAATTGATTTGTATTCTAAGAAAGGAGGGCACAATGGCTTACTTTCTCAGCAGCTAGTCATATATTCTGAGACTCCTCCTTCCATTTTTTTTTTCAACAAGGTTGTCAACTTGTCATACAATTCAATGAATTAATGTTATCATGAGCAAGGTACCAAGGAATAAGGTATAGCATAATATGATAGAAAAGTTTGCATGAATTCCTCTTTACCTCCTGTTGTCAAGAACAACTCTGTCACGTTGTGTCCATAGTAGGGGAAATCAAACTCTAATTCCAGTTTCTGAAAGAAAGTAAAGAAAATGTGATAATGAAACTCCAATGAAGTATAATTCCATTAATTGCAAGAAATTCTTTAATGATTTCATGACATATAAATCAACATTGTATGTACCATTGCAAAACCTTGTGCCTGGCTTTTTATGATGACCCTCTGCAAGTAGTCTGAAAGAATAAACTCTTAATTTGACACAGACACAAAATATTTTCATGAGTATTGAGGCAAAGCTTTAATGGTTGGTTAATGCAAGCAACTGCACATGGCTTGAAACTAGCAGGGTCTGGTGCATGTAAGACCCGCCCCCCCCCAAAAAAAAAAAATAATAATAATAAATATATATATATATATATATATATATAAGTGTAAATGGGGACCTCGATCACACAGACTCTACCAATTGTAATACAGAGCCATTAAGATTTTAAAAAGTTGGTGTGAAGCCCTTCAACTGTGGAACAAGGACCATTCAAATGTTATTACACAGCCTAAATAATGCAGTTCTTGTGCTATGCATTTTGACTGACATGGGTTGGTGCCTGCAAAAGTGCAAAGAAAATTTCAGTTTCAAGTACCTTAATTAATATGGGCCTAGTTGTCCTAGTCTCAGTTAAACAGAGATGTATAGTGTATCAAACGTGTAACAAGGTCAATTCATTTGTTTTGTTTTTTTTTAATTCCAAGAAATACAGGAATTAATTATGAAATGAAACACAACTTATATGAAAGTGTAACTGAAATTATTAAACCAGGATGTATATTTGAAAGTACAATGAACCTCTAATTTGAAAGGTCCCTTCGGGATGTACACATTTACTATGCGGAATGTAAATGGCAATTATATATCATTTTCCACAGCACCACATAAGGCCATATAAAAAAATATTCATGTTTAGCGTCCCCGCCCGCTTCCTTTTTGGGGGCCGCCTGCCCTTTTTTTTTTTTCAAAATTTTTTTTTCAAATTTTTTTTTTTTAAATCTTAATGAAAAAACATGAAAAACATACTGCTAAAATGGTCTTTTACTGAGTTAAAAAAAAAAAAAACACATAAATGCTGGCGGCTATCTTAAAAAATAGCCCGAAAGGCTGCCCAGCCAGTCGGGGAAAATGTACGGAGCGGCCATTTTGAAAGAAAAAAAAAAGGGCCTCCTCCTTCCTATTTTTCAAAAAGGCAGGACGCTAAACATTTTTTTTTTTTAGATGGCCTAAAACAACATGTGTGGGAACAGCCCTTGAGGGTCACAGGTTACTTATTGTAGCTAATCTTGGATTGGTCGAAAAGTTTGTTTTTAAAAAAAATCCAAGAAATACAGGAAGTAATTATGGATTGTAACACAACTTATATGAAAGTGTAACTGAAAGTAACCAGGATGTATATTTGAAAGTACATTGAACCTGAAATTTGAAAGGTCCATTCTGGATGTACACATTTACTATGCAGAATGTAAATGGCCATTATATATCATATTCAACAGCACCACATAAAACAACATGTGTGGGAATAGCCCTTCAGGATCAAAGGTATACTTACTGCAGCTAATCTTGGGTTGGTCGACAAGTTTTTTTTGTTTTTGTTTTAATAAAAGGAAATATAGGAAGTACTTAAAGGTACTATGTCCCATTTGCAGGCCCCAAAAACGAAAAGGTTAAATTCCAACGGCATTTGAAAGACAATACTAATTTAGAACTTCCCTAAAAAAAGGGGGACTTGAAAATGTCTTTAAGTGTGAAAATAACGACTATTAGTTGTCGAATCGACTTAGGAGCTATAGAGCCAGTAAGTAATAGTCTGATTTTTCAGACCATTGTACCGAATGGTCGTACGTTTTATGCTGCGCAAAGATTCAATCAGTTTAATTTTGGCCATTACAAGAAGTGGGTTATTGATGTAGACAAATGCTCATGTACCCTTTACAGCTCATTTTATGTATGTTATTACCAAAGATGAAAAAGCCAGTCAGTCACTCAATAGTGTCTGACAGTGAAGTCTAGCAAGTAAACGGGTTTCCTTGCATAATTTGAATATTAGGACACTGCTAACGTTTAAATTTCACAGATAGGACATACATGACATATTCATAATTCCTGCAAAGTTCTACAGAATTTGATGTTGGCTGCAAAAGGGACATAGTATCTTTAATAAAAGTAAATACAGGAAATACAGGAAGTACAGGAAGTACTTAGTACAACTTATATGAAAGTGTAACTGAACATAACCAGGATGTATATTTGAAAGTACAATGAAAGTACAATGAACCTACAATGAACCTGTAATATGAAAGGTCCATTCTGGATGTACACATTTACTATGCAGAATGTAAATTGCCATTATATATCATTCTCCACAGCACCACATAAAACAACATGTGTGGGGAAAGCCCTTGAGGATTAAAGGTTACTTACTGCAGCTAATCTTGGGTTGGTCGACAAGTTTGTTTGTTTTTTTTTAAATCCGAGAAATACAGGAAGTAATTATTAAATGAAACCCAACTTATATGAAAATGTAACTGAAAGTAACCAGGATGTATATTTGAAAGTACAATGAAAGTACAATGAACCTGTAATTTGAAAGGTCCTTTCTGGATGGATGTACACATTTACTATGCAGAATGTAAATTGCCATTATATATAATTTTCCACAGCATCACATAAAACAACATGTATGGGAACAGCCCTTGAGGATCAAAGGTTACTTACTGCAGCTAATCTTGGGTTGGTCGACAAGTTTGGATGTTTCTTGGCGTTAAGCTCCGTTAGATCAACCCAGTGACGATTGCCCTCATTATTAACGCTCGAATGATACGTCACACTGTAGTAATTATGATTATCCTGTTGAAAGATTGGTGAGAGGTGAATGGTTAGTAATGTGGTAAGAGAGGGTGTATGCATGGTCTGACGTAGGTGTACGCGGTAGTAAATACTTAAATAGGCATCAGCTGCTGGGATTAATCATATGCTTTGGATGACGTAAGATTAAGTGTAGGAGAGCTATGTTTATACAGTCAAACCTGCTTCAGCGACCACCTGTCTAGAAAGACCACCATTTTCATTTCCTTTTAAAAGTAGTTTCTTATTAGAACATGTACTAAAGGAACTGTACATAAAGACCACCTGGCTATACAAAGACTACTTTTCTTGCGTCCCTTGAGCGGCCTTCATATACAGGTTTCACTGTACATGTATATATGATACAAAGTAAATAAGAACATAATGATGGCATAAATAAATTGAGCAGATTCAATTTTCCTCATCTCCTTTCTTATTCAATCTTCCCTCATCCTCTCATTTTGCTCCAAGCATCTTTACCATCATAATCATGACATTACTATGCTTCCTAATTTACCGGTACTATTCAATTTTTGAATCACATTTTAAAGCCTATCTGCACTAGTTTGGCCAGGAGGGATTAGACCTCCCTGCATGGTCACTCACAGGTGGTTATCTCATCAAATCAGCTCTCAATTAACATAAGAAAAAGGGGACCATGGGGGACCAACGGTCACCGCTTAGGCATTGTTTGCCATATAGAGGGCGCAAGTAGCTGTAAGTAGTGCAGTGGGGCTTTAACCTGTTGCCTACAAGATCAGGGTGGATCCTTTACTATGCCTTTGGGAACAAGAGAACTCAATAGTCAATAGGTTAAACTACTGGGGGGTTGGGGTATGATATATAGTCAATCTAAGTGCTATAGACAGCAAGATAACCCCAGAAAGCGAGCATCGTTATACACTTGTCAAACTGCATGAAATTATAAATTGATAGAGCTACATAGATGTGTTTGCTAAAGGTCACCACTGTCTGTTTACATGCATGTAGATTCAAATCACTGAAAATTTATTGAAGAGGTCAACTGTTGCAGATCTCTTTCCAGAGCTTATTCTGTGCCATATCCCATTTCAATATGGAACAGCTTTGAAATTGATCTCTGTTACGGACCCACGGTGATACTTTTCGATCCCTTGGCTATAGTCACTGAGCTTATTTTAGTAACCTGATCATTACATCATGCGATGATTCTATGATCCAGTATTAATCACTGGTATTTCATGTTTCCTGTTCTCCAATACACTGTTATTGAAATCTGAACTCTTATCCAAACTTATTTGAACTATACAAGTTATGGCATCCATGTAAATATTGTAGTTTTCATTACTTGTACATGTCCCATCTGCGTTCAAAGTTCAAACATACTTAAAATATAGTATTTTATGTTTAAAAGTGTATGTGGACAACCTATATTAGGTAAATGATATGATTAAATTATTTATCATTTATTAATTACTATCAATGTCTTTTGCATCTTTACCAATCTGTGATATTTCCTTTTCTGACCCCTCACCCCACCCCACCCTACTCCTTACCTCCTCATCAATCTATAAGTAAATTTGACAAATCAAAATTCACATTCTTATCATGGTAGCTCAGTTAAAGCCGGAGTAATGATATGATCGCAGGGCCCTCAGAGATAACAGTATTAATACTGATGAGATTACGCTGGGTAAACAAGACATATTATTATTATCATTATTACTAATATTATATTTAATTATTGTTGTTGTTGTTGTTGTTGTTGTTGTTATCATTATCATTATCATCATCGTCATTCTGTGTCTTTCTCAAACGTGAGCTAAAAATGGTCGCTCTTCATCAAGTATCTTCCCTTCCTGTTCCCTAAAATAAAATATCATCCAATAAAATTACTGGAAATACAAAACACACTGTACTACAATATGTGGTTTGAGTATTCTGAGTAGTACATGCGTACTTCAGAACCACAGGCAATAGGATTACATGTGTATTACGCACACACTTGAAGGTGAGCTGAGTCAGAGAGTTGCAGACGTAAAAAGATCAAACTCAATTTGTGACGTTAATGTGATAATTTGGTTGGATGTCTGACAGGGGGGACAGGAAGAGACTAAAGAGGGGGAGGTAGGATGGTGTGAGAGGCTGGCTAATGCACGCTGCTTACACTATGTACACTGTGTACATACGTCATGGTTACTGTGTACATTCATTGTAAATGTATTGTATTTGTAATGCATTTTAAGCAGTACAAAACATTTCACCAAAGTGAACTATTATAGAAATTGAGAGAAAAACTTCATTCATAAAAATGTGTATACCATAGCTGTTTGTAGAAAGGAGATTTGTGACAAGTTTGTAATTCCAAGGAATTTTTTTTCTATCATTTATAATAGCCGAGTTGAACATGGTATCTCCATACATGTAATATGTTAATAGCACAGATGTTTTTTTCAAAATCATAAGTCCTAAAAGAACATTTGACTAAATTCTATTTTTATTCTCTTTCACACCCTTATTAATCTGCATTTGCAACAAATTTGAATTTGTATTTTTAATTATGAAAAGGTACATTTCTTCTGTTTGTAGCCAGAAGGGTATTTAATCTGTGTTACAGAACATGAGTTATTGCCCTTCTGACTCCGAACAGAGGATTTTCAAATGTACTTACCACTTTTGTGATATTTTCTGTAACTGGAGTATTGTCTACTGCTTGTCTGACTGTCCGATGTACATGGTTTTCTTTGAATTCAGGATTGTATATCAATTCTTCTTCCTGTAAATGAAGGTTGTATTCTACAGAGAAAAGACAAGTAGGAGAGAGGGCATGGGGAAAAAACATACGAGATTAGATAGAAACAGTGTGATGCAAAGAAAGCAATAACAACAAAATATTATGGGAGGGGGTGACATCAGCTGAAGAAAAACAAAAGAGGTGAAACAGAGAATCAGAAACAGAATGATACAGAAAAGCATGAAAGACTAAGGTTTATGGTAAACACAAATAAGAGGAATCTATTCATAAATATAGTATGCTGAAAATAAATTTGGGGCTGTTCATAAATAGACTTTGGTCATAACTTTCAAGATATATCTGGATATCACTGAAAACAAATATATTCAATATAATATGTCACGATAGGATGACATATTTTTTTATCAATTTGTTCAACTTTTCTCAGCAGAATTTTCAGTAATTTCCCTTAATTTACAGGACCCCTGAAGCTATAATTACATGAAACATTACTTCCTCTGGCTATGAACTTTGCAATTTCTCACTTCATGATTTTTCTATTTATAATATTTCTATTTATATACATGTCAGGCAATCAATGAGAACCTTCAATACCCTAGTAACACAATACAATTCAATAACAGCTTCATTATTTTCATACTGGTAAACCAATTAACCTCTTAAGTTTATAATAGCAAGGAAGGTCATCCTCCTAATAATATGACATTTACAGTATACCGATTGATGGGCTCCATTGGGTTGTCTATTTACTGCTCTTACCTATTTTAAAGTATTAATCATACACTCTACATTGTATTATGTGTGCAATGTTCTGGAAACTATAATTGCCTCGAATGAAAATAAGCATATTTGTATGATGGGATTGTTTTTCATTTCAGAATAGAGGAATTTAAGTTAATAAATAAATAAATAAATATGACATTCATATTGATGGAGGGGTCCCAATAAGGTGTGTATCGACTTGTCTACCTGTAATAAAACACAAGCATCAAGCATATATACTATAAATATATAATGGACATTGTACTATGTGTGCAAAGTACGTTTAATATCAAATCCATATTTTTGGCTTATGGGCATCATCACCCTGCTATTTAATCACACATGTCCTAAAATACCATAAAAAAATGCAACCCATGGTTTAATATATCAGAATGTTAACTTAATATTTGATTATTTACTTTTAACTATGCATATCGGTACTTCCTTCCTTTTTCTTGTTCTTTTTTTTTCTCTCTTTTTTGTATACTCTGTTGTTTTGACTGTATGTGTATGCATTGCTCCGTTTTGTATCATTTGGTTGGTTTGTTTCTTTTCGTCCCATTATCTACTTTTTTGTCTTACCCGCTAATGAATGACACTTACCCGCTAATGAATGACACTCTTTACACAGTAAAACAAGTAGGTATGCTAAAGACAGCATCCATGCTGGGGATGCAGTTGCCATGGTGATGGCTTCCTTTTGAGCACCTGCTTCTGACTAACTTTCACACATCAACGGAAATCTGCAGAAGACAAGAGGAGAAAGAAGAAAATGAGGGGGAATACAATGAATGCATTTATATGCTTGGATGATACGTCATAAGTAAATGTATTAACAAGTAAAAGAAAATTGATAATACAGTTAGCACTGCATGAAATAGTGTGACTTCTGCAAAATTTGACTTAGAAAATGTAAATAACACATATTTTGCATAGTTCAGCAAGAAAAAAAATTGATTTGCCTTAGGGAAAAAATCGACTTGTGGGACTTCAAGCTATGCAGAGTTAACTGTTATTTGAGAAGGTATTTTTTTCTTGTCCACAAATGAGTATGTTTACCACTAGCAATAACAGGCAACGCAGTACATATCAAGACAGAAGAAACACATATATGTACAATAGAAACACATACATGTACAAACAAACAAACATACAGATATCATTTGTTCACAGAATGAACAGGTGTAGACATACATGTAGTAGAGTTATTCCCTTCTTCATCTACGTGTACTACAGTACCAACAAGTCGCCTTGAAAAGAAGGAAAAAAGTTCTTAAATCTATTAAGCTCTTTTGGTATTGTCATGATATTAATACGAAAGAGGCTGTACATGTACAGCTCAAGGATACACTTTGATTACACCATATTTTTTTCCAACCTTGTTCATCCAAATTCATCAAACATACTACAAATCCAATTCTGAATTCAATCAAGAATTTGAATTACAAAATGGTCAAGAAGCAAAATTCTGGTCTGTTCTCAATGGGACATTTTTGTAATGTAATTAAATTTAATGCACAAATCTTTATTAAGTGCCTCATTATAATACCTATTATTTCATTTACCTGTTACAAATATTGTATTAGTCAGAATGCGAATCGCAAGATATGACCATCTGAATAAAAAGATTGCCTATGGGAACTCAGTGTTATATTGCTCTGGCTCATAACATTAGGAGCCAGAGCAATATAGCACTGAGTTCCCATAGGCAATCTTTTTATTCAGATGGTCATATCTCAGCCAATACTTAACATATTCAATTGATTTTCGACACTTGGACATTATTTTAGGTGGTCTTTCGGAAAATGAAGAAAAAATTGAGAAATTCCAAAAATAGATTTTTGATGACGTCACACTTCACCACTCTATACTGTATACACCTACATGTATAAAGTAACCAGTCATTTTCCCCAAGTACAGACTTGGTAAAAAAAATCAGTACTTCTCTCATAAAGAAAATAAAAGAGTCTCTTTGCCATCATGAATAAGACCAGTAGAGAATAGATGCAGAAAGTAAACGTGGCACATTTTTCTTCCTTGGGGGAATCTTGCGACCTACAGTGTGTAACTTTTACGACAGGTCTGTGGAGAATTTGCTAAGCAACTACCACATGCAGGGAATTAACGTATGAGAAGTCAAGTACGTATTAATTACAAAGGTCACACTACTGACTCAGAAATAATTCACGTACTTCACGTTATTCAAGTACTTCAGTATGATTCTGGCCTTTTGGTATGTTGAGAATTGAGACTAACTTTATGTTTTTTATAATAACAAAAACGGTGCTTATAAAGCGCTTTCCACCGAAGTTTCTAAGCGCTTTAAATCTACCATTTTACATCGTTGAAAAATAAATTTTGACTGCTCAAAAATTCATCTTAAAGGTAAATACCAGTTTTGGAAATGCCCCCCTCTCAAAAAATGAAATGGAAGCTCTCATTACCAATCATGTGAAAGAATATGTTTTGACTAATACGTGATGATACAAATTTTGCCGGGAAACCGCCTACTAATTGATATATTTGGTAAATTATTATACTGTATCTATTGGGACCAAATAGATATCGCGCACGTGCATGCACGTGTCGGGTAGTCCCATATACATCTTTCTGTGTACAGTGCTTGTAACTTTACCAAGACTGGGCCAAATTTCTTATCATTTTGATGATTCCAGAACCTTGCAGTACACACCAATACTTATATGCTAGATGATCAACCTTTTCTGATCGATTCCACAACGTTTCTTTCACAATGCAATCACATGACCAGAACTGGTCTTTATCTTTAAAATGTACGTAGAAACATCAGTAAAATTTTAAAGAAAAGGGTAAGAGAAAATCATGCTCATTTCAAACTAAACAATGAGAATTCTATTCATAACAAGGTTTGAACAACCCTAACATCATACATGTATGTACTTTAACTGTATCTCTAAACTAAAAGAGTAATTTCAAGTAATTCCATGTGATTGGCACTATACATCTTGCTTCCAATACATGAAACAGTTCATACAATCTTTTTCCTGTACATTCTAAAATCTCAATACTTTCACAATATTTTCTTTTGAAGTACAAGTCCACTCCAAAAATAACTTACTTTCAATAGAAAGGAGAACTTCCTCGATGACCAAAAGGGGATTCCAAGGATAAGAGTACAATGATGATTTCTTAATATATCTACTAGCAGCTGACCTTATCAATTAAACTTCATATAATTAAAAAAAATAGCATGTATGTAAGCTGATTTGAGGCACTAATTGCATGTTCAATAATTGCCATAAATAGAGAAGGGATGATGACTACATCATGAGCCTACAAATTAACATCGATGTGTAATGTAATCAAAGCATTTGTTTCCGAAAGAGGGTAAACTGGAAATACGGCAACCGATTTGGGAAACTGATTTGTCCTCACGACAGGTCTTGGTGTCTAAAATTCATCTTCCAGAGAACCTTTTGGGTAATTTCCAAGGATTTAATTAACTCCTGGAGGCCACCTTCCAGCTGACTTGTTACATCACTCATGGTCTCCTACAATGTATAGACCAACGATTTTAATCAGCTTCCAAAATCTGCCTTTGAAAGCAATAAGCCAAAAGCCACAGAATCAAAGCTTGCATTCATGACACATCAGGCTTATTATAGTTTATGTAACGTACATGTACATGTAGATGCACGTCACAGGCCAAAATATGCTGTGACCACGCAAAAATTAGTTAGGTTAAGAGCTTCTTTAATTAAACATCTCTTCGCTATTGCTGTTCCACCTAGTACTTATGCCTAAAAGATAATGAACTACATTTTCACGGTAAGAAGCTTTCAAGAATTGCAAAAGGTATGGTGTTGTGTGAATTATGATACAACTATTTCCCTGCAGGAAACAGTCATGAACCTGAACCACTTATGAAATTCACAAACATTTCATGCACATAAAGGTCTCTGGTTTTACAATAATCTGCATGCATGTATATTTTTTCTAATGAATGGCTATGGTAGTACTACCTACAAATTATTCACCAATCACCACACAAACTTTAAAATGCATTTTTAATGATCTAGATGTATGACTAACGTCTTGCTTTTCATAAGGGTGGTCAACAAGAAATTGATCACAACTGGTCATGGCCATTTCAATCAAGAGTTGAGATTCATCCAACTCAATCACAACTTAGCTCAAGATTGATATCGACTGGTTTGCGGGCACGTTGTCGGTTGTTGTGCGTAACGGTGTCTGAACTTTGACACTAGGCTGATGGCATCCTGCATGGGCTCTGTACTTTAGTTGCAGCGGACACAGCCAGACTCTGATACAAGCTACATGTAAAGTCTACTCAAGGCATTAAAAATTGTGGTAAAGTGTCAAAGTAGAGTCTGTGCCTGCAGACCAGGGCCCTGTTTCATAAAACTTGATATCAATAACAAGTTACAAGCTACCGTTATAAGCTACTGAAATCATGGCATCTGATTGGCTGAGAGCAAATTTGTCATAGAAATTTAGCAGTTGATATAGATAACAAGTTTTATGAAATGGGCACCAGATATCAACTGCGATTATACAGGCCTATCAGATGAAATTCATAGGTGACTACAATTGTGCAATTGATTGGACGACTTGCAATCGATCACATCTCCCTGTCAGATTGGACAACGACTTCCCCTAAACATTTACTTCTCAGGAAATGGTATGCTATTATTGTCAGCAACCTAATGCATTTAGAAACATTGTAATTTCCGGCAGAAAGACATCCAGCAATACTCACATGACAAGGCTCAAAACAGCTATGATCCTGTCTGTAGAAAGCTGGATCCAAAGTAGCTGTAACTCCTAATTCTCTCGTAGAGTTCTTCTCACCAAGAGCCTTTGGTTTGTTTTGACTACACTGTATCTGTTGTAAAAGAAAAACACATATCAGGTTAGTGTTTTGTCGGCTTGTTCCAAAACAATAAATAAGAGAAATGGTACAAGTTTTAAAAAAGGAAATAAACACTTTTCATTTATAACTTACTTATTAAAATATACATGGATCAAATTTTGTTACATTTCTTCAAATATTGTTTGAAATAAGATTGTTTTCAAATCAAAGATTTCACAATATGTGAAATCTGTGACTACAATGTGGGTTTTTTTTTTGTATTGTGCCCCAACCAACCCCATTACAGAATTCTGAATCTATTTCTGCTCACTGCATTAAGTTTGGGCATGCGTGATAAATAGTGCACCGGATGTGAATAGTTTCTTCAGTTTGCATGGAGGATACCAGCACTTTGTGGGCATGATATCAAAAGCCACTGAAAAAAGGAAATGTGCATAATATGCAGGCATCTTATCGTTCGCATCTGTATGTAGACACAACCACGCATGACTTTATCTCCATTGCTCATACATGTAGTCATATTCTATCCACAAAGAAAGTTGTAGTAATCAAGGTTTCTGATGCTTTCCCTTCTTGATTTGACACGGCTGTTCATGAAAAAAAAACTTTTTGCTGACCTCAACTTCCTCAAGTAACCAGTAGCTAGTAGAGTATGTTCAATGTTGGATGTTCAATTCAAATGTAACAAACAAAATACAATGACAAACAATTATATATCAAATAAAAATTACAAATAAACCTACAAATTACAATTCATATGAAATATAGGCCTACATCAATGTGAACAGAGTAAGTTAATCACCAAAAGCAATTTTGAATAAATGTGTCTTAAGACAAGTTTTGAATCACAACACAAACATTCTTTAAAAACTGACAGTTTTTAACATGTAAAGGTAGTGTGTACATGCATGAAGATGTATCGCACTATTATCCTATGTACAGACTTACAAATTTAAGAGGTCCAGTCTTACTCTTAGATTTGGGGCACCCATTTGCCAAGGGCGTCTTTTGGTGTCTAGTCGTGACTCGTGATATACAGTAACAAAGTTTTAATGCTATTCTGACGTCCAGCTGATACTGTACATGTTTGTGTTGTGACTGTCAATATGAAAACTTTGTAATGTCTTTGAGGCATTCCTTGTAATATATTTTTCTGTTAATCAATGTTTTTAAAAAAATTATAAAAATAAAAAAACGGACAAGGGGTGACTTGCCCCAATGAAACCAGTTGCAAGATGTAATGCCAAATATGATCCGAGAATATCATGGCCATGTCAGGTTTGGCTCAAACTAAGGCATAAAAACCATGAAAATGTATTTTTAGCTCTTCCCTACATCATGCTGTGATACATCATACAGGAAACAAAAGCAAACACAGGAAGATTACCCATGTACAGTATGTGTATGCAAGTCATGCAGGATGTTTTGATTTGAATTAGCTCTTAAAACTAAAACTGCTTTGCAACAATCCCTTCCAAGGACAAGAAAATGAGAGTATCTATCATTTACTATCGTAAGCAAGCCAAAAGAAACAATATTTTTCCGGGGAGGGATCATGTAATACTTCCAGAGACTCAGCCAGATGTAGTATCTAAACATGATGTAGTCCTACGTGTACTTACTAAAGCACAAGCCAATGTCATTTCACTTTAGAAAATGAATACAAGATACACTGGAAGACAATATTCCAGGAAAACCAGTGCTTGTCCAAGGACAAGAAAATGAGAGTATCTGAAACTATCTATCATCAAGGACACTTGTATTAAAAGCAAACCAAAAGAAACAGTATTTTTCTGGGGGGGGGCGGTGGAGGGGGTGTCATGTACAGGTGTAATTCTTCCAGAGACTCGGCCAGATGTAGTATCTAAACATGATGTAGGCCTATGTGTATTTACTAAATCACAAGCCAATGTCGTTTTACTTTAAAATATACATACAGGATACACGGAAAGACAATATTCCAGAAAAAAAAAACCAGTGTTGGTCAACTTCATGCCATGGATTCAGGGAAAATTATTATTTCCTTCATGCCACTACATGTATGTATCGCCCAAGATCAGAATGTCAATTAACCAATTTCCTTAAAATCCAGACAAAGGTAGACTTGAGACCTCTCAGTCTCAGTGGATCAGATTTCTTTACCAATTATCATAACACAATGTTCAACCACAGAATGGATTAAAAACCCATTAAAAAGTTCACCATATTTGTTTAAGTTTTAACTTATCATTATTGAACTACATGCAGCTAGATGACGTCAGGTTTGAAAGATAATGATAGCCTATGAAGCACTGTACTCCTTAAGTTGGCAGCATGACATTTCACATGCTTGCATTAAATTGTATGTTAAAAATTGTACTCCAGGGCCCTGTATTATAAAGAGTGGCCATAGATTCTAATCTATTGAAAGTTGAAACTCTTTATAAGACAAGACCCTGAATGAACAAAATGTTTTCCTAAGTCTATTTCCAAGGTATCAGGAAAGTTATCACCAACTCAAAATTCCCTACAAAATGAGAAACAATTTGTCATGTATAATTAAAGGCAACATGGTAGCATTGCAAATTTGTGGCATACAGAAACTATCTGTGTATTAAATTCTTTTTAGTCTAGATATAAAGTTCAAAACAGATTTAGATTTAAGAGCTACATGTACATATGCAAACTCTGTGGTTGTCATTTCTAGAAATTCTAGTTTTGACCAACCAAGCACTTATGGTCACAATTTTGAAGGTATACTTGTATCTCTTTAAACTGAAAAGGGCTGTATCAGTGAAGGGTGGTCTTCCTTGGGAGGGGTGATATAGAATTCTGGATTACCAGTTATACATGTAGGGCTTTACGGGGTGCCTGTTCTAAGCACCCTGCAAAATAAAAGGAATAAAAGGATCAAGAAGGGATTTACGAGGATTACCTTTGAATGACATGAATGAGATTATCATTCAAATGCACATGAAAACACTTCTAACATTCGTACATGAGAGAAATTAAAGACCCCAGTTTATAAAGTTCAAACATATTATGAATAGTAAATAAATACATGTACATGTATAGTGTTTACTGTAAGCCTTCAATGTGTACAATTATTGAGCACAGAATTGAGTAATAAAGGTATAATTGTTTAATAAAACTGGACATTTGGGTCTGCATTTTGTATTTAATTAATACAGGCCTACATCATCTGTTGAAAGCCAGACGAGTATTAACACTGTGTACATGAATATGAACTCATGCACTTCTGGCCAACATCACAACACAGAATATAGGCCTAGATACATTAATAATGTACATTGTCATTGTTTTGCATTTCTTAAAGCTTCTTAACAAAACAACATTTTACAGGTATTAATTTTATTTACATTATTTAAACATATTTGTGGCTTACACCCAGTAATAAGATCGATTCATCGATCTGTAATTGAAAAAAAGGTATTAATTTGTACATTATCTATTCCTTGTAGAAGAGTTACATCGACATATACACTTTTCACAGGAACCACAGCAAACTGTTTTTCGTAGCTTCCCTTTTCTTTGTCTCTAGTATTATTATTTACCTATTGATGTAGTTTTTATTTAAGAATTGAATAAGTTGAACTCAATTGAATTTTGAAATAAATAATGAGCTACATAAAGACGTGCTGGGAAAGAATTTATGAGAATCCATTTCAAGGCAACACAACGTCTGACAGGGCCTATAGTGAGATCCAGTACCAAGACCAAGCAATTTACACCAGGGAGAAGAATGAGTAATAATGGTACCATCTTCTTTTAAGGTCTAATAGGATTACTAATTAGTCTACCATGGCAGACACGATTCTAGCCGCTATTTCTAGTGGGGCCTTACCCTTACGCAAGCATTTATTTGCCGATCAGATTTGGCGGAAATTGAGTTCAAACATTGTGCAGGTACGTGTTGTAAGAAGCCATGTGACTTCTTTGTAAAGTACACTGTTATTACATACACATCAGAATGAAAATACACCAAGAAAAAAAAGTTATTATGGACATAGAACAAAATTGGTCTTC
Source organism: Mesocentrotus franciscanus (assembly GCA_037976565.1). NCBI lineage: Eukaryota > Metazoa > Echinodermata > Echinoidea > Camarodonta > Strongylocentrotidae > Mesocentrotus > Mesocentrotus franciscanus. The sequence goes on along the minus strand of CP137672.1, from coordinate 17,858,357 downwards.
ATTGAGAGTATTGAAGGTCTGTCAGGAGTGTTCAAGGGTGGGCTACAATCTTTGCAACAAAGAAGAACTGAAGAGATAATCACCTCATTATGGTGTTATCTATTTTCTCCACCCCCTTCTTTTTGTTACAAAGTACTCTCTTTTTCTATTTTCTAGAGAAAACCAGAGATTTTTTGCATGATCCAATTGTTTTTCCTCAAGAATATTTTTGGGGGGAAGGTGGGGGCTTTTCTGAGCAAAATAACTCTCTGCTCTAATTTGTAATGCCGCAGGAGTCCTTAGTATTAGACAAACCCTCTTTACTACTGCTTAATCATGTTTCACTGTGTTCATCTAAAAATTTCTATTCTGCTTGTGTCTTTATTTAGTTGTTATTCTAAAATTCAAATGACAAATAAAAATGAATGAAAATCATCACCATTTTCCCCCGTTACCATTACCCAACTTTCTACAAACTCTCTGAAAATTGTTTCAAATAACTTTTGTACAGACTACCTCTTATATGTACAGTTAACATTGTATAGGACTAAGTCAAATCTGTTGGGACCGCAAAAAAAAATAGTTCCTCTTATGCAAAATTCAATGAAGTGTAAATAAGAGTTTTGCATAGTTTGGTATAAAAATAGTTTTTAAAAAGATTGGACTCGGGGGAAAATTGGACTTCTGCGACTTTGAGTGATGCAGAGTTAACTGTACATGTATATTCCCATGATGTGCTTTATAACAGCTATTTGATATAGCTTTCTCTTCAGATAAAAATCAAATTTAGCTGTTTAAGTATCAGATTATGGTGCAGGCATTATCAAGACTTTGTATCTTTGATACCAAATATGACAATTAGATAAATAAAATATAATACTCCAACATTGAGTGTTCAGTGTTATAATCCACAATTAAGTTGTACAATCGAAAGATATGACAAATGTCATACAAATATGAAAATACAACTTAAATAAATCTAGTGTTCAGTGTTCATTGTTATTATTATCCACAATAAAGTTGTACAATCTAAAGATATAATGACAAATGTCATACAAATATGAAAACTTTTTTTTTTAAATGTCTAATTCTGTACAGTTGTAAACATTCAGTGTGGCTATACAGCACTGGACCAAAGACAGAGCTTATACAGCAGTTACTCACCAGAGAATCTATCTATTATCTAAAGCTGAAAACATTACTTCATAAGCCAAAATAAAAAGAGATTATACAACAGCTACTCACCAGAGAGTCTATCAGATGCTGAAAACATTACTTCATAAGCCAAGTTAAAAAAAGAGATTATACAACAGCTACTCACCAGAGAGTCTATCAGATGCTGAAAACATTACTTCATTTGGCAGAACAACAACAACAAAAAGAATCCTCCGCCAACAAAGACATACAGGACTAACATGAGTCTCTCAGCGTCTAGAAACCTATGATGTGTATGCTCTTCAACTGAATAAGAGGGAAGAAGAGCCCCTTATTGTCAACTGGCGACACTAATGACCGACTTCCTTCTCCTAACTAGTGTCCTACTCAAGTCAGGAAATCACAAAAGTGTGCTGTATGAGGCCAACACACGTGGGTCTAACGATTTCAAGACGTACCTTCCCCTCCCTCATAATCGCTGAGACATTTCTCCCGGAATCAAGAGGCCCTTTCTAAATTTAGATCACTGAAATATGTCCTCGATATTTTTTCGTTAAGCTCTTGTCTGTGCAAAGAGAACACGAAAACATAAAAGATCCGGAATCTACAATGCAGCCTGCCCTCCAAGTTAGTACATGTACATGTATATGTATGTAAATATGTGTGAATGAAAATGTACACTGAACTTGACTGAAGAGGTATATATATATAAAATTATAGTAATCATGAATTAATTGTTGTGTCAATTAACAAGAGTATATTCTGGTCAACCTCAATTGAATCCTGCCTCTTCATATATTTCAAGTACAATGTACTCTCACTTTCACAGGAAAAAAAGAATAAGTTAAATACCAAAAGACATCAAGACAACTCTGCTTGGTCCTTGAAAGCTCATATTCATCTCAATGACATGTATGGGGTAACTTTGAAGAAGAAAAAAAACGCTACTTGCCCAAATGAACATGTACAGTGTAGGCCCACAAGTACAAGGACGTTTCCCTACCTAGGCCTAAATGTAACGTCCAATGGAATCCTATGTACACATGTTTGCTCTAAAATGACGTATGATCCGCTCTATTCCCGCTATTCATGTGCTTTTGCAGGAGCGGAAGTCTCTATTCGAGCGTTCCTTGAATTACTCATCATTTAAAGGTACTGGCACCCCTACTACCTGTACATTATACTTTGTATTGATTGTGACGAGTATGAACGTAGTATAGTATTATTCACTGGCTGCTTTCATTGTTCATTTCCATTGGACCTTTTCACAGACCCAAAGGCAGGAGGCTGAGCTTGACTCACTTCCAGAAACCATGCCAGAAACCATGCCATAAACCACATCGGTAAAAGGATATCAATTGTAGGAATTGAATGAAAAGGGGACATTTGTAAATGTTTATGTCTGTGTATCATATTCTGGAAATAAACTTTAGAACATGTAAAATGTACAAGAATGGTATTACATGTAGGCCTATTGCAGGATATGTGAACATGCCAAACACAACAAACTTGTAACGTGAGAAGAGCAAGAAGGAAGAGTCACTTAATTAAAGAGAGAAATAGCTACTCATCAGTTGTCCCTGAATAGCACATCACAGTTGAATGACAAAATAGCCAATTGATATATTCATATGGATTTAATGTTCAACTTCATTATCACACATTCATAACTTTTGTATTAAACATGTGAATTGTAACTGTTAAAATCCTGTATCTTTTGCTTTCACACACACCTTACCAGTAAATGTTGGTTTGCCCTTTAAAAAGAACATTATAAAGTTTCTTTGATTCTCCTACTCAAAACCTTAAAAGTTAAAATTATCCACTTTAAATGCAGAGCAGTTCACATTCACACTTTCATTCCATTTCTAATTCTAAAGGGAATTGATGATTTTGAAAAATTGGAAACGAAATAATGATAATACACAATAAAAAACATGTACATGTTTGTATGAGCATCTGTATATTTTAAGATGGCGATAAACAAGAAGAGTGTTTAATACCGAACACTAGAGTCTGGCTGAACATAATTATCTTATCATGAAATAAGATGAATAATAGGTTTCAAGTAAATGCTCATGAACATGTTCGAGTTCTCTAGAGTTCATATATGAAAGGCAGGGTGAGAGAGTCTTCCCCCTCGGATTTTGAAAACTGGAGTTCCTTCCCCGGAAAGACTGAGTTTATTTTTAGTTCCTCGTGATCTTATATAGATGATGCGTGACAGACCTGTGGCAGGGATTAGTCCCTTCAGTGTGTTAAAGCGAGGTGGTGAATGGCAGAAATATATTTAGTCGGATTTCTCTAATTTTAGCTGACAAAATATAGGAAATTATGAAATACATGTACATGTACCAAACCATTCTAAGAGTTTCTAAAAGTTCTTCTTCTTCTTCTTCCTTCTTTTTTTTCTTCTTCCTTCTTACTTCTTACCGTAATTAACGTTGTATAAACCGCCCTCGTGTATAAACCGCACCCCTCTTTTACGCCCTTTCAAAAAAAAAAAAAAAAAAAACTTTTTTTTTTTGGTCCGCGGGAAGAATTTTTTTTATTTTTTAAATCATTGATTTTACCGGCTTTTACGACACAAAGTAAGCCGACGAAAAGAAAGAAATGAATGAAGAAAATGATTGCCGACACCACCATGGCAGCATTTGAGGAACAACATAAGAGACAGATCGAGGGAGAGAGAGAGGGGACAAAAGGCATGCCGACGGAAAGCAAGAAATGAATGAAGAAAATAATTGCCGATACCACCAGCGTTTTAGAAAAAACAGAGACATCGCGGGAGAGAAGCGAAAACAATCGCTGATATTTAATAATTAGGCTTTTAATTTTATAACAAAAAATAAGCCGACGGAAAGAAATAAAGTATGAAAACTAAAAGTAAGATTCAAAGTTATCACTGATACAAATTAGTACGGCACATCGCGCCAGGAAACAAAGACGTCTTGTGATAAACAAAAATCACAATCTAAAAGCAGTAACGACTAACGACTAGCATGCGCCAGCCCAACAAGAATTTTATTCGGCTGTGAAATAGCCTGCTATTGTATTACCGTAGCTTGATCAATCGAGCGGGGGACGCCGGCGGAGGTAGACGGCCATATTGTTTTTATTGTTATTAGGAGATTAACTCGACACAAAAGGTTGGTGAGTCTTAGCAAAGTTTAACATGAAACAATGAGATCTCGGACAAAACATAGGGAACCTTTTGACTGGGATAGCGTCAGTCTATGTCTAGTACACGTTGTCTCTTTTGTCCTTCTCTCCAGTTGGTTACGGATTAAGAGGAGATCGGACTTGTCTAGGCACGCCCGACGGCTAGGGGTGGCTACGGTGTGCGATGGGCTGCCAAATACCCGCTCTAGAAAGCGTGGCTTCTCGGCCAGAATGTGCCGTCATTCCACTGATATTTCTCATTAAATTTAGTTTACTTATTAAATAATAATAATAATAACACCGGTGGAATAAGTAAAACAACATTAGAATAGACGGACTTCACACAATTTGCACTAGATCTAGAGTCTATGACTATGATTAGTCTATGTTACACAAAAAAATCGTAAGAATGACCTAGGCTCACATCAATACGAATCATTGAATTAATAATAGTATTTAAAAATTATACAACATAATCCCCCTTTTCGAGAAGTCTCTGAATAAAATGTTATTTATAAATCATCAAATCTATCTCTTTAAATTAAAAAACATTTTCCCCCTTTAATTTTTTAAGAAAGGAGGTTGATTCATGATTATAATTTTATTCAATTATTGAAAGAGCTCTGAAGACGAGACTATGTATCATGTAACCGTACCGAAATACACTCGAAATCCCAACGCCCACCACCCGACATTTATTAAGAATCGACAAACATCTCTCTTCAGGATAGTTAAAATCATCAATCAACCAGAAATATTACAATAATAATAGTTCACAAAATAAAATATTGCATATTTGTAGGTTGATGACAAGTATTTATATACAAAATCTCGCTAGAAAGACGAACAATTTTTTCCATCGTCACGTCATTTCCTCATACCACACACATATTATTACACATGGGGCAACGCACACTCTTATCCACCGCACGTACGTCAACACTCCAACACAATTATGATCGACTCGGTAGTGACAGAGCACAATTATGGGCCCCAAATTTCACATTTCGCATCATAGGAATTACATGAAAATTATCAGATCAAGATTAAAATATAACATTCACATTAGATATATTTTTTCTGATGTTAGAACTTCCAATGGATGATTTGAAAAGCGTTGAAAACGAGTGTCACTTTCAGGACGATGGTTTCTAACTAAACCAGGAAACTTCAGGATATTTGTTGCACATCATTTTGAAGATTATATTTTCCTCTACATAAAAATATGACGTAGTAAGGAATTTCCTGCGATAACCAATGAAAAATCTGCATTTCGGGGGACATCCCCCATCCTCTCCTAAACGCGCGAGCACTCTCAGTGACACAATTTGACCGCTGCTGAACGCGTAGATTGTAACATACCTGGAATTTTCAGCATGATGCATGTCTGTATGGGTGTATAAACCGCACCCCGACTTTTGATGTTTACCGACGGTAAAAAAAGTGCGGTTAATACACCGTTAATTACGGTATTCTTCTTCTTTCTTCCTTCTTATGATGGGGTGACCAAAGTTCGCGGAGATTTTTTGAAATATTAGGAAATGGGATATTCAATCTATGATTTTTCATATTCTACACAAATATATTTATTTAAATTATTACCAAATGGACTGCAAATTTTTTGACTACAAATTTATTGGTGAAACTAGAAAATTTATCATAAAAGACGTCTGGAGATATTGCGATCTCAATATTCGATGTCGGATCGGCATTTAAAAAAATGAGACCTTAATTCGCACACAGGAGTTTACAGCCGATTTATTAAAAAAAAGCGATCCATCAAATATAAGATAATTGCATTTTTTGCAAGGCAAAATATAAAATCAGTTGGTACCACTTTTTACTTGCAATTTTGATGGCATCTGCTCTCAAAATAAAGATTTCCAGACCCTTATCAGTAAGTTCATTTTTCTTTGGAACGGACGCAACAGACTGCAAAATTTGCTGATCTTTTGTCAATGTTATTGTAATTTCACACCCAATTCCATAGAAAATGTTGTCTTTTGGCAATTTTGGGTTCCTCTTTCCATTGGTGGTATCAGATTTTCAAAATCTTACAAATTTTTTGAGATAGCGAACTAAGGTCACGCACGAACTACAGTATGGTCACACCATCATACTTCTTTCTTCTTGTCCTTCTTCTTCTGCTGTTTCTTCTTCTTGTCCTTCTTCTTGTCCTTCTTCTTCTCTTTCTCCATCTTTTTCTTCCTCCTCCTCTTCCTATTCTTCTTCATTATTATTTTCCTTGAGTGCTGTTATAAGCATATGGGAAGTTAAGAAATGATATAATCATATATTTACACAAGATTTTGTTTAAGTTTCTACGAAATCCCAAAGAGGATGATTAACTCACTATTACTGTGACTGATTACATGTGACTTTCATGAGCTTTTTGTAAACTCACCCACTCCCCCTCCCTCTCTCCCTCTCTCTCTCTCTCTCTCTCTCTCTCTCTCACTCTCTCTCTCTCTATCTTTCCTTCTCTCCATGTGATGTTGCATAATCTCTTAATTTTCAGTTTTTCTTCAAAAATGTTTGCACTAGAAACTTTGCTACTGACAAACTAAAAGACATATGTCTGAATTGTCTTCAAAAGTTACATGTATTATAATTAAACACCATATAAATTTTCATTCAAATTGCAAAGTGTCAATCTCACTAAATTTATCGATAAGCTTCATGAAAATTCATACATGAAAATAAATTTATTCAACAATCTACAGAAAAATTTGCCAAAATGTAGTCTCAAATCAATATGTAGAAGAAGTCAAAGAAAACAATTGGCATCTAAACATTGATTTGCATGATATTGATTATAGAATGAACTATTTTTAATGATAAAACTCACCAGTCATGTACATGTATCTCCAATAGGTCAGTATAAAGATGAGCGATGGGAAATAGTCAATAAAATCCTAAGACAGACACGTTAACATCCTAAATGTTGGGTCCACACTCCAAAGTCACAAACAAGTTTCCCCACTGTTCACCCAAGTATTAATAAGCGACTGGATTGAAGCCTTGCCCCTCCTTGCCTCTGATGCAGTATAAATACTGAGTAATTCAAGACTAAGCATATTTCCCGGTCACATGCCGGTGAATATGATCTCGATCAAAAAGTCACCAACGTAGATCGTTGACTTACTTGACTAGTCTCAGTATCATACACAGACCCCCTCCAAATCCAGGCCTCTACATGTACATGTAGCTGGGCTTCTGAGCCTGAATCATTTACATTTCCCCAGCATGCATGAAGACTACATCCCCCCCTTTTTGTTTTTCTCTCTCTTTCTCTTACTCATTCTCATGAATATTGCGATTCATTTATCTATGCACTTTTTCCTTCTTTGCTTAACTTTTCAATTTTCTTTTGAAAACTATATTTTGCCAAATCATCAGTTATTACCCTTCCACTTCATTCCAATTTTTAAAATACACATATTTCAGACAATAATTCTGCATTAATAATACTTTCTTTTTTTTTTTCATTTGAAACTACCCTATTTCTAAACATTCCTGTCAAATAACAAAAAATGTTAATAAGACTATCGTGCTGCATTAAGTGTACACTGCATGTTATAATCACTACAAAAGAACAAAACTTATTTTCATAGTAAGTTTTCAATACCCGTCCCATTTATTCAAATTTTCCCCCATATTATACATTTATTTGAACATTAGCAGGTATCGGGTCATTGCTGATATTTTTAGAATGAGAAGGAGGTTATTGGAAACCATTACACATCAAGCAGCGATACTGCGATAGCAATTGGAGTTTCAAGTAGGTAATATCAATATTTTCTAATTGGGAAAAAAATAACTGTCAATGAATCGAGTTTCATTAGACATTAGTGTAAAAATTAAAAACATACTTCAAATAAGTAATCAGCTGTTCACTTTGACTTAAAGATAAAGACCAGTTCTGGTCATGCGATTGCATTGTGAAAGAAACGTTGTGGAATCGATCAGAAAAGGTTGATCATCTACCATATAAGTATTGATGTGTACTGCAAGGTTCTGGAATCATCAAAATGATAAGAAATTTGGCACAGTCTTGGTAAAGTTACAAGCACTGTACACAGAAAGATGTATATGGGACTACACGACCACGTGCGCGATATCTATTTGGTCCCAATAGATACAGTATATAATAATTTACCAAATATATCAATTAGTAGGCGGTTTCCAGACTTTCCCGGCAAAATTTGTATCATATCACGTATTAGTCAAAACATATTCTTTCACACGATTGGTAATGAGAGCTTCCATTTCATTTTTTTGAGAGAGGGGCATTTCCAAAACTGGTCTTTACCTTTAATACAGTACATGTACTAGTCTCTCTTTCTCTTCTTCTTTTCATTTAGTGTTAAATTATTTTAAGAACAAAGCTTGCAGATGCAGACTATGAGATTCATTACTTGAAGCAATGAAAGGGCACAGGAAGACTGGGTGGCTTTAATTAACAATAACATCTCTTTTACTTTCAACCTTTAATTACCTCACCCATGATCATTTGTAGAGCTCATGTTCATTTCACTTTTCATTCATCTCCCTCCTCCTTTACACATCTCTTTATCCAAAGATTTGTTTTGTTTATTAACATAAACACTTACACAAGTTGTTATTGATTTCAATTGTATATGGGGGTTTTAGTGGTACATGTAACATGCTCCTTTCCTTTACCAAAGACTGAAAGATGGACACAAGCTAGTCTGCAAGGAGAGCAAGCACAGACCCTAATCAATCACAGCAGTCTCTGTATAGTCTCCTAGCTCAGACCCTCTGTTGTGCATTATGACTGACAAGGGTCTGTGCTAGTCTGCAGACACAGGCTCTAATTTGACACTTTACCACCATTCCTAAAGCTTCGCTATATCAGACTCTGGCCCCATCTTATAAAGAGTTGCAATTGATTTGGATCAATCGCAAGTTTGCAGTCCCTTATATCTTATGTACAAAGTTGCGAATGATATCAATCGCAAATAAGTTGCGATTGATATCAACTCTTTATAAAGACAGGTCGTCTGGCACTCTGGCTGCGTTGTCCAGAGCAGCTATAGTACAGAGCCAATGCAGTATGCTGTCAGAATAGTCTCACAGCGCAGACACTGTTATGTACAGCGACTGACAATGGTTGTGCCTGCAAACTAGACACAGGCCTCCATGTACATGTACAAGGTGTACAGGGAAAACCATTCACATTTGAGAGTTCCAGAGAAACATCTTACGAGAGCCCCAATACCTAATTCATATTTTCATTTTATAAACATCTACAATCTACATACATGTACATGTACACTTAAAGATCAGATATACAACATTGACGGTCTCTTTTCAATTGTGCCGATGTTCATGAAACTAGTCATATTGTATGTCTCATCTATGTAATCAATTCTACACATGTATCTACACATGATGTACATCAGACGGCAATATGAGGATTGAGGAAAGATTCGTTTAGCAAAACGTACATTTTTTATTGCATTCATTTTGACATTGAGCCACCTAGTACCAAATATTCCCTTTATATTAATTAACATTTAAATGTCACATAAATTATGAGTAACATTTTAAATACACTGTACTCATAAACCCAACAATATTTGCGATATCATTTGATCCCTTTGCAAACATGATGCTGTAATCGAGTCACTTCCCACATATTGAATGACAGATCAAGAATAAAATAATATCCATCTCCGGTCTGATTTCCTTAATCTTTTGATGCCTCCTGTCTAAGGTTCGGGGAAACCAAGAGCACATATACAAGAATAACAAAGATACACATGGAAAGGAAATTGCAAATATAGAAAATCAAGGCACCAAGTCTTCTTGCTAATGACATGTAGATTAATGAATTGAAAATTGTATTCATTGCAGTGAGACGCATTAAAATGTGAATCATGAACTAAATTACATGTACTGCACATTAGACAGGGATCATTGAAATATTTGTCAAAAAGATAAAGTTGCTTTTATCAACACTTTATCTAGAAGAGACAGTTTGAGATAGTCTAGTTTGAGATACGATTGTCATATCACATTTTATATTATATATTCATATACTCAAAAATAAAAAAAACATGGATTTTCAGTTCATTTTGACTTGCATTTCTTGTGTAAATATCATTAACATGGGTCAATTGAATTTTAAAACATGTCATTGTTATAGCTTGCTTTAAAGTGTACCAATCACCTAAAAAATAACGTGTGTCGAGCAATAAGTCTTTTGAATATATAGACCTATGGCATCCTATTGGCTATTAGGCTATTACAAATAATGAATATGAAGAAAATAAAGATTAATATACATGTAAAGTGACTCAAGTTCCGTGCTGGCCCTATTCTTTGTGAATGCATACAGAAATCACAGGTGCGTCAAGTAGTGTTCAAGTTACGAGTCACTTTTATGCCAATTGAGAGAGTATTTAATTTATGTCTTTATACCTTTTTCATTGCTTGTGCTGTTCGTTTACAACTTTGCCTTTGTACTGGGTGTACGTGTGTGATATGTGATATGATTTGATGCTGTGCATTTTAATATAATTTTGGTAAATGAAGATCGATGCGGTGGACCAGCTGAAAACTCCCGACTCCACTTTACTTACATATTGCGTGCTTGTAATATCAATCAAAATTGATCAGCAGCATTCAACTGAGAGTGCTTAGAATTTGGAGATCAAAGAAATCAAAATCAAAATTTCTAATTAATTTAAAATTTTCATTTTTCGCTGCATAGACTAACTAAAGGCAAACTTGTTGTGGTGGCATTCTACAAAGATTTTACAGGTTTGGAGGTCACTGTACTTGTCTTGCCTCTTGGAAGTTTTGCTGGTCTTGGCAAAGCCATTGTCTGAGTTTGACATTGCAACATTAGGGCCTTTTCGTTTGGCACGTCCACATAGACGACGTCAAAGATATGACGTCATTTCGGCGATTTGCGCATGCGTCGGGTCGTCTCACGTCGTCAGGCCCAATTTGAGGACGCGTTCATCCATGATTTGAGGTTCGTCAGAAAACTTCGAACCCCGTCGTCAAAATGACGTCATCTTGCTATATCGCAGCGTAAATCAGAAGGGAAAGGCAGAAAGAGAAAGTGATAGAATGATAAAAACAAAGAACAACATAAGAGAAGGTTATAGAATAGATAATGAAAAGATAGAAGAGAAGATGAAAGATGGAAAAACAAAGAATAACATAAGAAATGGTAGGAAGAAAATGATAGAACGATAAATACAAAGAATTACATAAGAAAAGGTGATGAAAGGAAGAAACAAAGAATAACATAAGGAAATACAGAAAGAGAAAATGATAAACAAAAAACGGGCGTCGACTACATACGAAAAGGGTTATAAAGTAGTGAACAGGACGGGTCGACTGCAGCCAATTCGCATCATTAGAGGACGGGAACGGCGTCCTCGTCCACACAAACGAAAAGCCCCTATTCATTCCGACAGGCGATGTCCAGTGCAGTGAGTGGGCCAGTGTCGAGATTTCGCTCATCTTTTCTTTATGACATTTTAGTTCACCAAACCCCTGGTCACGTTTCTTACCTTTCTGTAGATGTTAAACACAGGTGTGGCTAATTACAAGATAGCCTACATTTTTGGACACCAATCGCGAATCGCCCGAGACCCGCGCCAAGTGGAGCTGAAGCGGCTAGTGGTGCAGTGCACCTACAGCTACGCCAGCCACAGTCTCCGCTTGCCAACTAGCGACTCGGCCCACAGTAGCCACTGCACTTACCATACCTTATAGTTATACCGGTAACCGGCACTGCGCAAAAAGTGGGTCACTCACATGATATGTGCGGCGAGTTTTCATCCCTTCACTCTCGTTGTATAATGGAGCGAAATTGAGAACACAATTAAGCCACACCATACATCACATGGATATACACAATCATTTAATCACTGAAAGCTTTCTTACCAGAATTTTTTTCTCAGAATTTTGTGTCATGTCCACGCAGCTCGGCAGTGCAGCTAGAAATAATTCTGAAGCGCAGATGCAGAGCTTATTCGAGATTTAGCTTAGAAGTATCGCAAGAGGGCGCGCGCGCGAGCCACGACTGCTAGGTTAGTAGGTAAGTTTTAGGCTGCACTCATAGAGATATACTACTAAAGTATACAATTATGCTCATGCTTCACCAAACAAGTACCAGGTGGTGATAATGATCATGAAGTTGTAGTCTGGACATGATGGTTATTAATATTATGAATAATGAAGATGACGATGATGAATTGAAGTCGTACGTAGTCCTGACATGATGACTGTGAAGATGAAAATCTGGACATGCTGATGATGATTATGATGATGATGATGACAATCCATTCACTCCAAAGCACATGCAGGCAGATCCAGGCCCAGGATCCAGGTAGGGGTAGACCCCTCCATAACAAATGAAATGGAATGTGCCCCCAAAAAAAAGATAAAGATAATAAGAGACTTTTCGGGGGTTTCTGTTTGAAGATGAACATGTAATTTATGATTGGTATGAGTAGTAAGACTAGTTTTTAAAGGGGGGGTAGGCATTGGCACAACTAATTAACCCTTGCTCCGGTGCCCCCATATTTTATAGGATCCTTTTCTCCCCTATAGCTAGCTACACTACTTTTAAGTAAATTTTCCGGTATGAATTGGCCACAATATAATACTGCTTTGTTGGGCAAGCACAAAACAATATACGCCATTCTGTAATCAGCAGAAACCAAGTTAGCTATAAACAAGGGACTCTGTGTATGCGGTTGCCTCTGGCGTAGAGTACGCTCGTGCCGCGTTCAACCCGCAGCTCGAACTGAAGGGGCAATGAGGCTATCCTTAGGGGCTGCATGGTACGTGCCCCCCCCCCCAACAAAAAAGAACCACACCAAAAGAGGGAAATTAAATGAAAAGAAAAAAGGAAAGGCTAAAAGAAGAAAGAAAGAATAAAAGAAAAATTAAACAAAATTAAAGTAACGACAAATTAAAGGGGCTTTACCTCTTTTCACGCCATTTTAACTCCTGCCACCCCTTTTGTAATGATCCAATTTGTTCCATCAATAAATTGTAAATACCGTCAAACCATTTTTCCCCCTTTTTGTAGGACCAATAGCCTTGCAAAACCGATCGTATATAAAGAGTTTCATGTTTCATACTGTATAGGGTCTATTATTTTTAACTGATGGTAACAGTAATGGGTTTTCATTGGAATTTTGACACCAATCGGGTATTTACCCATAGCATTTGTTGTCAATCACCAAGAGTGGACTTCACTTTTATGCCACAGGTCTTATGTAATACATTGTACACTGGCTTACCTACCGCCTCATAAGGAATCTCATCATAATAAAAAAATCCCCTCATTATCGAGATATGAAGGGTCTGGTATACTTGTTTTGTTTGTTTGTAGTTGTTTTGGAGTGTGTGTTTTTTTTTTAATACAAATAGCAGATGAATGGGGGGAATTTAGTAACCCGGCCGCCTGATAATAAAATTTCAAATTTCAAGTCCCAGCATTATATATATATATATATATATATATATATATATATATATATCTCAATCCTTAGCAATTCTTAACTACCTTTTTAAAAATGACGTGGGTGATGCTCATGACCCCCCACTTCGCACCTCCCGTCCATCCCTGTGCAAAATATTCTAGCCAAACCCTGGTATCCGTATACTTAATTTCAATACAGACTTTACAATTCAAAACATTTAAGAAAAGTGCATTTGAACTAGTTCAAAATATGAAAACATTCTCGGGGGGCGTTGCGGTTCGCCTATAAACCCTCACCCAGCACAATGGTCCATGATGGGTCGGTATTAATTCCGTTTCGTTGGCAGCATATACGATAAAGCGGGGAGGGGGGCGTTGGGGCTGGAGACTTGAGTTTTCGGGCAGGCCATTATCTTATATCAGGGCAGCGAGGAGAATATGTATTCGTACGATTGAGTTCACAAGGATACAGCACAATAAGGAAAAACAATAAAATAATAGTTTTTAAAATTTCAAATTCATCCACCCGTTCATTTTTTAAATAAATATAATGAGTTATTATTTATGCATGGCAATAAACCTTGCATTATGTTAAATCTCAAATTTTTCATTAAAAGCGGTCTGACAGACCAAAAGCTCAAGAACATCAAGAAAAATAGAAAGAAAGAAAAATAGAAACAGCTCGGAGATAATAAGTGTGTAGGCCTAATGCAAATACCAACGTGACATACAATTATGGCTCTGAGATTCTTTATCATTTTTTTAGACAATAATTTAAAAACCGCACTCTATCATGCAACATGGAATTCTTTTTTTTTCTTCAGCCAAAGTGATAATCATGAATATTCATGGAATGTCGACCATTATTTTGACATATTTAACTTACATCTTGCTAATTAATTACATCTTATATCTTTAACTTATGATAATGATAACATTCTTACCGATTACTCCAAATTAAAAGTCAATTATACTAGTACAGCCAATAGTAAGCCTTTACATGAGACTGTCTGGGGAATAGAGAACGATCCATTGAAGAAGAAATGTGTACGGTTTCAAGTTTCAAATTCTCTATTTCAAAAATCTGTATCTAAAGTCGGAAGAGAATAATCTAAGATTGTATTTTTCGTGTCATGTTAAGTAATCTACAACTTACAACTTAATTGATTTTTTGACGATTCTCAGATATACGGCCCCACCCCTTTAAAAAAAAAACAGATGTTAGTGTAACTTTAGCGTCATGGAATCCAAAATAAATCATGTATCAATTCCTTTGAAATCTATTTTCCATTCAAATTTCCCCTTCCACAACCATGCAGCCCTGATGGAGGAATCCACCGGGTTTTTCTTTTAAAAAGTAAGAATATTACTTTTATGATCAAATGTTTACATATATACATACCGTAAAAAGAAAATAGAATATAGGCCTATATAGCGTTTATGTATCAATTGCTTTCGAAATTATTTTCCTTTCAAATCTCGCCTTCCACACCCACTCTTGGGGTAGAAACTAGGAATCAATCATTTCTTTTTTTTCTTGTTTTTTTTAAAGATAAGAATATTATTATTATTATTACTATTTTTTAATTATATTATTAGTAATATTGATATATATTTTTAAGTTGTTGAATGATTTGGAAGACTTTGATCCAGCTGGTCTCTCTGTTCGTAATGATCAAGTCATAAGAGGAGATGTTGCACCAGCAAAAGGTTCCATCCTTTCTTAGTTAATTCTTGGAATTACCGTTCTGTTGACATATTGTTGAGGCATCGTCAGTCAATGTTTTTAAGTCCAAACTCAATGACCAATACATGGAAATAGAAATGTAATAATTTAAGTTTGAACCTAACTGTTTGAACTAAATTTTGACCCTGTGTGAGGATTGATTTGATGAGCTTTATATGATCAGGAACACTGTTGAATGGCCCTCTACAACTTGTACAAGTCTTTAGACTTACTGAGCGCCATCATAGGTAATTCAAGTAATTAAAGTGAGAATAAAATCAATAAATATTATTTTTATTATTTTACATCTTACAATACCTTCTGGAATTTAAAATGTAAATCAAACAAACAAATTAGGAGGTATAGTCAACCATAATCCCTATTCCATCTCAAGTAAAGTTGCCACACTTACCCCCCTTCCTCCTCCACGCAACGCAACGCAACGCAATATTAGACAGTCACAAGTGGCGTTTCATAGCTAGCTTTTCGATGTGTACATATTGTATTTTCGAGCATTCAGCTATATTATAGCAGCGCAGCCGGACCAAATCTATCGTATATAAAAAAACATCTAAATTCACATTCGTACAACCATGGTTGGTAAGTGGTAACTTCATTGTCTAGACTCTTCACTAGTATGACTTTCTAGCATTAAAGCATATCGATAGTTTATTAATCATGTCAGAAGTTCAGAACATAAAACGAACGTCAAAAAAACTTTGCATTGTCATTGGCATTGGCATGCCACATACAGGCACAGAGACAGTGCAGAGAGAGAGAGCTCAGAGTCCGAGCATAGACTGAGCTGAGCTGAGAGTGAGAGTGAGATGAGGCACAACAGTCGAATTTGGAGATTCTCTCCCAAAATACAAATGTCTGACTCGATGAGATTACTCTTCAGAAGTTCATGCATGCCATTATGGAGATTTAGCTTTATACAATGTATTATATATACATGTATATTTATTTTGGAACAAACACTAAAATTGGCAAAATGTGGCAATCTTTTGTCTTTTTGACTTTTGTCATTAATTAATATTTTCATAATTTCTCGCCCAATCCCCAAAACGGCATTAGCCATTACTAATGGCTAATGCGGTTAGTTCCTCTTTCCATTGATAGTTTAACTTTAACAAAACTTGTTATCAATAACAAACAATATAATTCTGTGACAAATTTGCTCTGATGCCATGCCATGATTTCAGAAATTCAGTAGCTTATAACTATAAGTTATAATAACAGTTATTGCAACTTGATGTTGATATCAAAATTTATGAAACAGAGCCCAGATTTTTTATTTTTTGATGTTGTTGAGATATTGATCGTCTGTGCATTAGTCATCTGCAAAATATTGTCACACTACCATCTTATACAAATATTGAATGCTCTGCTGTTCTGTGTTTACAACAAAATATATGAACCAACAAAATATATGAACCGACAAATTCAGAATTTCCTGAGGCTGAGGATGTTAATTCACCAAGGCCGCAGGATGATAAAGTACAAGACTGAGGTGCGGCTGCACACTAGGCAGTGGTCAGTGCCTAACTAGACTTCTAGTCTTAGTTTTATCAAACATTTAAATTGGCTAACACGCCTGAGGGATTCATAACATATAGCAACAAAAATGCCTGACTCTTGGGGCAAACAGCCTTTAAAGCCTTGATTATGATAAAGATCTACCTTATTTGGGTAGGGTTAAACCAGGCATTGGATAATTTGACGTGGGATAACCCTACAGTGCTATTATCTCATGTCGATCACCTAGGCCAGAATTGAAAAATCTTTTTAACTGATGACTCTTCCCTTTACAGAGATTTCTGAAAAACAGATTGCAGGATTGACAAAGGCTTTCTATTCAGATCCTAAGAATCTCCTAGCTCAGAATGCCGCAACCTCATATGATCCTCTGGACATCTGTATTCATCATGGAGCTGCAGGACAGAACCTACATGTATACACACACAAAGTAAGTCTTAGCTTCAATCCTCATGTGAAGGTTTATCTCACAGGTCTGTAATCAATATACATGTATGAGGGGATGTGTGTTGGGCACTTTAATAACAAAAATAAAGCTGTCACTTTTGTCTTCCAATTTAACAAAAAGTATGGAATGTATGGAAATTCATTTACGATTTTTTTTTCTTCTTCATAATTCCATCTCAAGTTTCTTGATGAATGAAATGATGCTGCCCTAGATTGTATTTTGTAAATTTAAGATGTTTCAATTAAGCACATATACTAGAGTTTAAGAACCCCACATAAATTATTCATTAAATACCGTAGATCTTTGTGTATAAGACGCACCTTTTTCCACCCGAAAAATCCGGAAGACGGAGGTCGTTTCACTTGCACTACGACATATATATTGCATTAACGTTTTTTTAATATCTTTCTCATCGTGCCATGTCAAATTATTGACGAACTTCTTCATCATATTTTTTACGGAACCTATTCTTTACAAGCTTTGCTTTTTATTAGGTTTTGTCATATTTCACTATCAAATAAATATATTTGTCTTCTTGTAATAACTAATAACAAAATTTGTAACATGTATCTTATATCCTTTCGTGTGATTATAATTTCCAAAGAGTTGTTTTATATTGTAATATTTGTATCGTGTGAAACTGAAACTTGTTTCCCACTAAGAAGAAGGAAACAATTTTTTTTTCATGTTAACAAATTGCAATTGGTACTAAAAGTCGTATGGCATGAAATTCTGGTGTTTTTTTTTCTCTTCCAGGAATTAAAAAAAAAGCATTCTCCCTCCCAACATTACCAATCACGCAATGTGATTTACTAATTTGTTTTGTGAGAAATCATTGAAAGAAATGCCAAGAAAGTTATGATATGTAATATATCATTTATTATATACCTCACTTTAGAAATCTAGCCATCTGATTGGTCGAAATTGGAGTCGTGATTTCAAGCCATGCCCCACTCACACCCACTCACAGGAATAGCTAGAGCCCACAGGGAATAGTTAAAAGTTTCTACCCTCATCCTGATCCTCCTGCGATCCCCATTGGTTTACTTAGTTTGTGCGGCGCGCGGCATTCCATACATTTGTTGTGCGATTAATTTGGGTTCTACAAACACAGCGCAAACGACCGCCTAGATCTACATGTAATGACGAGATGACGCCCCTTTGTAAATATAGAGATAGACCTGCTCTTTCATATGACGCCTCATTTTTTTAGTATCTTCTTCAGGATCACAAGCAATGAAGGTTTGATTCTGGATTTTTAATTTATTACTTCCACCAATTTGGCATGGTCGCACAATGCACGTAAACTGCATAGGGTTATAATGCGTGCAATGTCAATGGCCAACTGAGCTACCTAGTACCTGCAACAGTTCAAGTTTATCAACACAGATTTGATTACCATGATTGACCTTGTATTCTATGACCCTGTTTTCAGTATATAAAAGTTATAATCACTGCTTTAATATTCGAGGCATAGATTTTTTTTTTGGCTCTCGGGGAGGTTACATCGTGCTATCACCCCTCGGCATGCCTCGGGGTGATAGCACGATGTAACCTCCCCTTGAGCAATAAAAACAACTATGCCTCTCATAGCAGTCATTATTACTATAATATAGGAATGGTCACACGATGTGACCCCTTTCAGTATAGGCCTATGGATTTGTTATAGTAACTCTTTATGTTATTCAACTTCAGTGGTAGCAATGTTTAAGCGCATTTCATTCAAATTGTTTGTAGTGGTATTTTTATTAATTGTGTTAACAAATACTAAATTTTTACAGACATAAAAATCTGATGGGATTATATTATTTCATTTGCTATGCCCCACACTGCCATTTTGAAGAGTAAGTCGGTACCGGTAATAATATCACCAGTTCTACGCCCAGTACACCTTGGTTAAGCTTATTATTTTGTTCCCATCCTTTGTCAGAAATTTTTTTGTTGGCTCTAGTTCCTTTTAAATAAATGTTTTGATGTTTTAAAACACAATATTTGTTTTTATGTATTATTGTTCTCCTAACAGGGCGTACCTACCCTGCCAAACGGACGAAACAGCCCCAGGGTGGGGCAGTTTCGGCCTTTTGTCGTAATTGAATTCCTTTTAATCCAGTTTTCATTAGCAATAGATAAAAGAAAATTCAAAAGTCAATCGGTAATTGCTGTTTGTTTGATGATTGTTTCACCTGACTGCTATTAAGCATATGTGTATCCTTGTAGGTAGGCAACCAGGCTTAAGGTCCTCTCCGAGTAACTTGGTTACATATGAGGATTAATGCCTTCAGTACCAAATGTGCATGAGCATATTGACTTGGTTTTGAACATGGGACATCCCGGTTACGAGACCACTGCTCTACCACAAGCCATCGCACCTCTCCTTGTTATTTTCTAATTTAATTTTTTTCTCTCTCCAGGTTGTTGAGGCCAAACCCATGACCAACCAGCGTAGCTCTGGGCGCTGCTGGATCTTTGCCTGTCTCAACGCCATGCGTATACCGTTCATGCGCAAACTCAACATAGAAGAGTTTGAATTCAGTCAAAATCATCTCTTCTTTTGGGATAAGGTGAGCTAAAATGGAGATAAATTGGTCCATGTTCATATATATGTATATATTCCCAATTTTGTCTCATTGAATTTTGTCTGCAGTCAGTGTGTTATCAAATGAGGCTTAAAGGGAAATCCAACCTTGATAGCAAACTTCTCTGGAATAAAGCAGAAAAATCAGAGAAGCATACTGATGAAAGTTTGAATGAAATCAGACAAAAAATTAGAAAGTTACCAATTATTGAAAATTGCAATTACTATAGGTATGGGCTCTTCAAATTGGCTGAATATGTGATGTAGTGGCGGACAACTTTCCCATTTGCTCCAATACACAAAAGGTCTAAAATTTCAACTTTTCATAAATGTATGACTGGGGATGGTCTTTTCTTTTTAGAGGACCTGTAATAATGTACTCTCCATGATATATTTTGAGTAGTGCCCCGAGGGTGAAGGCACTTGGACGAAAAAGAGAAATAAGTGATATTTTTGTCACTACGTAACAATCCACTGACAAAATTGCCGATTTGAGATTCGCACAGCTGTAGTGATCTCATATTTCAAACACTCAACTTTCTTAATATTGGTCCGATTTATTTCAAACTTTCGCTATTCTGTTTCTCTGATTTTTCTGCTTTCATTCAAATGAATTTATTAGAAGGGTTGGATTGCCCTTGAGTCATTTTATCATATTTTCAATTCATCACCTAGACCTGCTAAACATGCATGAAAAAGGAGATATTCAAATGTAGCAAAGAATTTATATAGATTACCACTTGGCACTTTACAATATTGTCTCACATTGAAGATTGTAGTCTACTTTAGTTCCATTCTTGACCCTTAGTCAGTGAACAATTTCTAATTCTATTTTGATCTTATTTCAGATCTAGGTTTCGCTATCCTTAATGAATAAAAGGTGCAAAAGGCAGGGGAATGTATACTCGTGTTGACAGGTACCATTTTTCTTTCTGATAATGAATTTTATTTTCTGTGTTTTATTGTTACTAGATCGAACGATCCAACTACTTCCTCACTTCAATGGTAGAGATCTTCAAGCAAGAAGAGCCTGTTGAGGGTCGTCTGGTCAGTTTCATGTTGACCAATCCAATCAACGACGGTGGTCAATGGGACATGCTGGTCAATCTGGTCAACAAGTATGGTGTGATGCCCAAGAGATGCTTCCCGGAGGCACACTCCTCGGGGGCATCACGCAGGCTCAATATAACGCTCACTACCAAGGTATTACATATTCTTAACAGTTTGTCTTAAATGGGAATATCTTGAATGCAAGCTTTGTTGGTGCCTTTTTTCTTGTAATGCACACTTTAGATAATAATTTTGATAATCGCATTTGTATAGTGCTTATACTACTTTTCTAAGCGCTTTACATTGTATAGATAAATTACCCTGGTCATTGGATTCAATAGCAAAATCGCACATGATAGTACCACAGGAAAAGTTTTAAATGTAAATGGATGGTAAGGGCTGATATATATATATTTTTTTTTTTGGGGGGGGGGAGGGTGGACGAGAGCTGCACTCTAAAATGGCCTCTATGCATATATCCTCTGATTTATTGGTGATATGGTACTCAAATGTGTATTGCAGTTCTTTCCTTATGCAATTTCCTACTGTGTTGTGTGTGTGTGTGTGATTTATGTTGTGGTTTTTGTTTTATAATGGTTTATTATTCCTTCATATCTGAACAATCGGACTAGTTTCATCTAGCCTTGGTCTCCGTTTATGTGTGCTCAGTTTTCATCAGTATGTAAACTCTCTCATTTTATGACAGTTGCGTGATTATGCCAGGGTGCTGCGTGATATGGTGGACAAGGAAGCATCAGACGAAGACATTGAGGCCAAGATCAAGGAACAGATGTCAGAGGTAGGCTCAATTCCATTTCACTATGAGTCAGTCCATTAGCTCACACAGATTACATGCCCTGTACCTTTTTTTCTTACCAAAGAACCAGTAAACAAGGTTGCAAGTTGACAGGCTTTTGTCTTAATTCAGGCTCTGTCATGTCTGTGTTGCAGGCTATTCCTGGGGACTGTGTCACAAAACTGTGGTAAGTACAAGTTCGCCAAAAACCCATTGAAACAAGTGTATAAAATTCATTAGGCATTTCAATGAGCTGTTGAAGAACTTGTACTTATGACGGTTTGGTGAAACCATGCCCGGACTTCGTATTTTACAGCACATACGGAGCTCCAACGTGTAGGAACTGCTTTTCAGACTAACTGAGTACCGTATTTGCCGGCGTAAAGGCTGCAGTATTTTCTGAATAGAAAATATCAAAAAGCCTGGGTGCCAATGCGCCACAACAGTCAAAAGTCGGAAATCAAAACAGCACGTATTTGTACATATGGGATTACAATGTACAATGGTACAGGACATTTCTAGAATAACTCCACACATCTTACCTTATACCGTACATTTATATTGTTGACATAAAGTTTTGTCAATCTTGTGAATAAACTACCGGTAGATCTAGATCTAAGTTCGTGCCATCGCTAAAGCAACCTCAATTCTTGCAGTCCGCGCAATACACGATCGACTGTGTACCTGCGGCCGGAGAGAAAGCTGAAATAAGACAGCATCTGGCTTGCTGCCTACGGTGTTGGCAAAAAAGCAAAACAATTTTTTTCTTTTTCTTTCTTTCTTTTTACGAAATGTCAAAATCGGGGGTGCGGCCTATACGGCGCTGCGGCCTTAACGCCGGCAAATACGGTAAAAACCAGCCCAATACCTGACTGTATTGGGTAAAATATATGCCTTCAGACAAATTGAAGTGATTTACCAGAGAGTAATTCACTGTTTTCAATGCAGAACCAAAGTTAGGAAGTAGCTAAGCATGCTTTGTTTGGATATGCATTGAAAGTAGGGCTGTGCATAACCATGTAATGAGGTACTCGAGTACATTCCCAGCCTTGCCCGCGAATACTCGAATACTCGGACGCCATGTTTTTTTTTTGAATACCCCATACTACGAACAGTACGAAGGTTCGTCTCTGAAAACCCCCACGATTTTACTTCAAGTTGCTGTTGAAAGCACCAATTTGTGCTTTTGAATTTTTGACAAATAATTGAAACAATGTTATTTTTAAAACTAAAGATGACAGGCAAATATTCCTCCGAGTCCAAACAAAAATCCGGAGATTTGGTCCCAGTTTCTGAGTGGTGAGTTGACAGTGACATCTTGTGTATGATTGAGCTGGGAAACATTTTTACCCACGGGACCATGCCGGTGCTCTTCTGGCACGGGTGACCGTCGGCCTGGACAGTGCCAGGTGAACGGGGAAAAGAAAAAAATGGCGGCCGAGTATTCGAGTACGAGAAATCGTACTCGAGTAGCTGTCAACAGTGCGAGTATTCAAGTATTCGACTACTCGTCGCAGCCTTAATTGAAAGTGAAACCAACTGTTATGCTTTGCTTTTTGATATGATGCTTTTGATGTACATTTTTGTTGCTGCGTTTACGGGTAACATAAAGAGAAGGTTGAGTTCTGGGAAGAGGTGAAAAATTATTTGTGAGCGTTATCATTGTTATTATGCAAGTGTGAAAGAACATCAGATAAAAAATGTTCCCTGAAAAGCATGGCTCTTCAAATGCTTTAACATTCTAAATATGGCATGTAACAGCATAAAAATCGGACGGATTTCTATGCCACGTGTTTGTGTAGTCCCATATACATCTTTCTGTGTACAGTGCTTGTAACTTTACCAAGACTGGGCCAAATTTCTTATCATTTTGATGATTCCAGAACCTTGCGGTACACACAAATACTTATATGCTAGATGATCAACCTCTCTGATCATTTCCACACCATTTCTTTCACAATGCAATCACATGACCAGAACTCAACTTTATCTTTAATACAAATTTATTAAAATTCATTGTATTTGATCATGAAGTTGAACAATCTGTTAGATGAGATCCATAATGCAATCAGTATTTACTGAGAGGCAATAAGGTGTTTTGCTTGAAGTACATTCCAATCATTTTTTGCATTGTGTACTGGTTAGGTTAGGAAGATCAAAGTCTGCACAAAGTCCATAGTTTGATTCCTTTCCAGTTTCCACACTTCCAAACCAGAAATGTTGTACATTGTCATAATACATGTGTAGTCTCAAATGTAAATCTCAAACCATCTTTTTAAGTTTTCAAAATGATTTTAATTGTTGCTAGAGTTAGAAACCAAAACAACTATTAGGCATCCCACTAATTTATTTTTGAGAAGGTGCTCTTTTTATCCCGATGTAACTAACCTATTCAAGTGAAAGGAAAGGACAATTGCTTAAAGGGCAATCCAACCCTTGAAATAAGTTGATTTGTATGAAAGCAGAAAAATAAGTAATAACAGAAACAGAATGGCAAAATTTTGAAATGAATCGGATCAATAGTAAGGAAGTTATGAATGTTTGAAATATGAGATCACTACATTAAGTCTATGCGAATCTCAAGTTGGTAGTTCGGTCAGTGGATTGTGACGTACATGTATGTATGACGTGGATAAATCCCATTTGCCGTGTACAAAAATATCATTAATTTCTCTCGTAAGTTCCTTCTCCCTTGGGGCACTACTCAAAATATATTATAGATAGCATATTATTATAGGTCCTCTGAAAAGAATAGCCCCCTTCTGAGCAATGAATTTTTTAAACAGTTTAAATTTTAGTCATTTTATATGTTGGAACAGATGGGAAAGTAGTCCGGCACTACATCATGTTGACATTACCGCTTCAGCCAATTTGAAGTGCCCATACGTATAGTGATTACAACTTTCAAAAATTCATAACTTTCTTATATTTAGTCAGATTTAATTGAAACTTTCATCAGCTTGCTTCTCTGATTTTTCTGCTTTCCTATAGAGTAGTTGTCTATTTGGGTTGGATTTCCCTTTAATTGTAGCACTAATATTGATTTTGATAGCAGAGTGTCATATCTCACTATCCATATGGTGTTACACCGCCGCTCTAACCAATTAGTGGTTGTCATCAAAGAAATAATATCCATGAGGTGATGTAGTCATTGCTGCAGGCACTCTCCTTTTTCTTGTTGTTCTACTTCTTCTTCTTCTTTTTCTTCTCCTTCTCCTCCTCCTCCATTTCCTTATCCTGCTCTTCTACCTTCTCCTCATCCTCCTTATTATTATCCTCCTCCTGCTCATTCATCATCTCCTTCTTCTTCTTCTCCTCCTCCTTCTTTGTGAAACAGGTCTTTCGGGTGACGAGTATCTGTCTTGGTATCCCACCTAGGACCTTCACCTGGGCGTTCTATGACAAGACCAAGACCTATCAAACTGTTGGACCAATCACACCGAAAGACTTCTACAATGAACATGTCAAGCCTGTTTTCAACATGGATGATAAGGTAACTTGGAAACCCTGGGCACAAGTTTGACGACATCCCATTGAAATGAGTGTAAACTTTAATACACGCCTTTTAATGGGATGTCTGCGAACGTGTACTTATGATGCACTAAGGCACTATTTATTCACTTGTAGAAGCATGTTTCTTTTAAAAAATAGCCACTTCCCTAACCCAAAACCTAACCCTACCTGAAGCACACAGCACTGTATGCAAATGGATGCAAAGTAGCTACCTTAGCTGTAGTATGTTGCACATGGCTATTTTTAGAAACATGCCTCTATGACTCCTAATAAATTATGCCTACCGCATCAAAACCAAAAGTGATAAGAGCCCCGACTGAAAGCGCTATCTGGTCACTTTTGATTTTGTTGTAATCTCTTGGTGGGTTTCTACAAACATTGTTTTGTTTTAGGTGTGATAATTATCGTATTAACCATAGCAGTTCAGGGTTTTCTAAAGATCTAAATAAAAAAGCTCTTCCTCCTCAAATTGGCAAGAATTATTTGTGTTTTCCACTCTTTCATAATTAAACAAATAGAAAATTCATATTAAATGAAATGGTTGGATGAAAATTTTAGAATTTTTTTTTTTTTTTCATTACAAATGGGGGGTAAAGACACCCTTTAATGTAACAGAATAATTATTGCTGGCATCGGTTGCATACAATTAGATGGAAATACAAGAGTATGGCTGTTTCAGTAGTACAAATGCAGCAGTGATCATGGTCGTGAGTTGGCTTTATGTATCACAGTAGCAGTGGCAGTAGCAGCAGCATCAGGAGTTGCAGTGGTAAAGACAGTAATAATGTAGTGGTGGTAGAAGTGGTGGTAGTAGGGGGGGTAGTAGTGGTGGTAGTAGCAATGGTAGATGCAGTGACAGTGGTAGTAGCAGGAAAATTTAGAGGATGATAAGTAGTTGTATAGTAATATTCAGAACAGAAATATACGTAAGTGTCATATAATATAATAAGTGTATTTAAAGTTTCAATAATGAGTGAACTATCATATTCAAAGCAACAGAGTCATGCATGGAGTGTTCATTGATCATGCCATGAGATTCCTACCTCATTTGACAAAATTTGAAATTGATTTTAAGCCTTTCTTACACTTCTCAGGTGTGCATAGTGAACGACCCCCGACCTAAGAACAAGTATGAAGACATGTACACCGTACGTTACCTAGGCAACATGGTCGGCGGCCAAAAGACGCTCTACAACAACCAACCCATAGATGTACTCAAATCTACTACCCTCAAATCAATACAGAATGGAGAGGTAAGGGAACAACTCAGATCATGATATTTTATTTTTATTCTTTCATTTGATTTCATTTCCAGGAACATAAAGGAGTATAACATTAACAAAGAATACAAGAAAACGAAGTACATTTGATAAATACAATAAAAGAAGAAAAAAACTCATCAACTAATGCCTTGGGATATTCACGGCAAGAATTTGGGAAATTGAAGAAATTAGCATTGTAATTCAGTTGCATATATTTCTTTCATAAAACTGTTGTTAGTTCACCAAAATTTTCAACAGATTTTTGGTGTTATAATTATTTCATGCAATAATCTGCAGTGCAAATACATCAGACAAAAGACTTGTTAATTCTATGTAAGGAATTTTTATATTCCTGAGTGTCCAATAGATTCACATTGGTATTTTCTAAAAAAAAGACTCTGTGGCTTGGCTGTAAATCTAATCTTTGAATTTATCAAATGATCTAGATATTATGTAAGACCTGTTCATCAAACTGGATTTGCACCCTCTATATAATAACCTTCTGATATCAGGTGAAATTATGAATGATGGCACATTCCTCAACCCCCCCCCCCTCCCTCCCCTGTAGTGTAGGCTATCATCATAATGTAGGAATAAGCTTTGTTTTGATTTCGCCATTAACTTAGAAAAGCATGAATTTTGTTCCTTATGGCTACCAAGTCAAAGAATTGTTAATTATAATTTACGAAATGTTCAAAAATATTCTCAATTTAATTGTAAAACTAATCGATTTAAAAATAGCCCTATTCCCTATTTTATTCGCATCTTAAATGATTATTATTCATAAAAGTAGCCTAGATGCATGTTGTATATTTTTTATGATGTTTAATGATGCTGCCTATCATACCAATGAATGTATCTAGTATACTTATCCTTTTATATGTGATTTATATTTCGTGTTTACATGTATTATGCTGTATTTTAATCACTATGATGTATTTTACCTTGTAAATGACCATGCAATTCAGCTTCGGCTGCAAGAACGTCATTTTGAATAAACCCTTATTGAATTGAATGAATGAATGAATCATTCTTTCTTTCTTATTGCAGCCCGTCTGGTTTGGATGTGATGTTGGTAAATTTAACACAAGGAAAACTGGCATTCTAGACATAAAAAGGTGAGTTACTCTTCATTTTCCTATTATTCTGTATTTATCAGTGAATATCTTTCATGATAAGTACTTTGGAAGATGTTTTCATCATAATTGATACAGAATGATTTACAAATGAATTTGGAAAAAAGTTCAAGTTTGCAATAGTGAAATTCAGGTTTGGTTTTAGTACGTCCTTTAAAGTAAAAAAAAAAAAGGGCTTAGCCCCTTGTCTCTACAAAACTGAATCCTTGCTGTGGAAAGAAAAAATATACAGGAACTATGAGGCGTATAGGTCTGGAAAATTATACCAGAAAAGGTCAGTAAAAATTCATGAAAGTTTTGGCAGTTTATAATTGTTTTCTTTCATCTTTAAATTAGTAAACCACAAAGTCAATCTTACAATGCATCTTTGTGGAACATTTTGTTTTATTTTATAGGTGTGATGAAGCATCTTAATATTCAACATTTTCCTTGATTTCTTTTTTTTTTTAGATTAGATTATAAGTAGGTGACAGAAATTATTTTGAAAACAAGTTGTCCTTGTAAAAACATAGTTTTTTACTTGATCAAGCATCTTTAACATTAAGCTTTTTCCTTGATTTGTTTAATAGCGTGGATTACGAGTTGGTGTTTGGTATTCAGAGCTTACAGCTAGACAAGGCAGAAAGACTGCTGTTTGGAGAGTCAGCGATGACCCATGCTATGGTCTTCACAGGCGTAGGAACAGATGTGAGTTTGTTGAGTTACTCTGGGTCTTTAGCCACATATTTGTTTTGTCATTGTTATCTTTACCATTGTCAGTATCATTATCCTTCTCATCATCATCACCACTGGTCTAATCTTGTATCACTGTTCACCTTATCATCATCATGATCACCATATTTTTCATCATGATCACTACATTATCATCATCATCATTATCATTTTCATAATCACCATTATTACCATATCATCATCATCACTATCATCATCATCATCTGCATCATCATCATCATCATCATCATCATCATCATCATTATCATCACCATTATTACCATATCTTCATCATCATCATCATCAATAGTCAGTATCATCATTTGTGTATCATTGTAATCGTAGCCATTGATTAATTGTCATGTCATCATCATCATTTTCCTCCTCCTCCTCCTCATTTTAACCGTCACCACCACCACAGTTACCATCATTATAATCATGTGATGATTAATTTCTCATATTCCCTTCCTAGGGTGCTGAAACTGAGACCAAAACAACAAAATGGAGGGTTGAGAATTCCTGGGGTGAGGAAACAGGAGAGAAAGGTAAGATGAAGTGCAAGAACAGCTCCAATTACTTGATCTAGAAAACCAGATCTGCTGAGATTGACATCCAAGCATTTGCCAGACAATTACATTTGAAGGAGAAATCTTATATAGAGTAGGGTATAATGTGCTTTGCAGGCCTTTGGTTTGTTTATTGTCCACTGTTTCATGAAGCACTTCTTTATTCTATCAAAATTCATGTGTTTCTGTAACAAAATTGATAAACAAAAATAAATCCAGTCATGAAATGAAAATGAAAAATATATCTCATGTCAGATTGGCCTTTTTTCTTCTTCTTTTTTTTTTTGTCCTTTAGATAGAGATAAATCTGTGCAATTCAATTTTAGACTTTGACTAAAATTAATATGCATATGAATGACAAAATATACTACATGTACTTTGAATAACATATATGATATGTTGGGAGACAACAGGGAGTCAATTGATACTTCATGATATCAAATTTATATACCGGTACATTAAAAATAGCAGCCAGTGGCTGAAACAAATGGAATTTACAAAATATTAAAAATTACATTAATATGCAATACATAGAAAATGGTTAGAAAAATACAGTAATATGCATAAAAATATACACAGTACGAATAACATTGCACAAATAAATCAACAAAGAAATGGAAAAAGACAGGGAAATGAAAAGGAGACACAATATAAAGCTTGAAATAGAAGATGTGGGAGACAAGATATGTTTTGATAAACATTGAAATTCAAAATAACAACATAATTTCAACCACTGATGAAAGATATCAATCGGAACACAAAAAATCATGCAATATAGTAAATCCAATTATCAGAATATCGATAACTATTGCAATTTAAGAGTCATAAATTCATCCAGTGTTTGATATAATATAATAAGAATATATAGGATTTATAAGGCGCCAAATCTACTTTAAAAAATAAATGCTCAAGGCGCACTAGTGCAAAACATGAAAATACATAAGCATACAAAGTATACAATATAACACACAAAGAAGAAAAATCAGATCAACTAAAAGCAAAGTGGAAAAGATAAGTTTTAAGGTTGCTTTTGAAAGATTCTACTGTAGGATATAAATAATATCAAAAACACATCAGACCCCTGGCTGTACATGTATATGCATGAATAAAAACACACAGAACCAGAAATTGTATGTGTTTTGACAGAGTGCTTCAATAATACATGGGTATATGTGTATGCCCTTCTGACCCTTGGAAGATAAGAGATAATTTATTGGTTTCCACAATATCTCATTTTACAAAGAGTGTAACAACATATTGAAAAAATGATTATGATATACATGTAAATACAATACCGGTACACACTAATCAGAAAATTGTCCCTCAGTTGAATTTAAGAGATATAGTGGCGGAGCCTATGGAAAAGCAGAGCTTGTTGTGGATAGGCTCCTTAAACTACAAATGACATAATTAACTAAAGTTACGTTTATAAAATACAAATACACGCTAAGACAGGGAAAGGGAAATTACAGGGATACATGAACCGATACTCACAATTAACTACAAAATACAAGGGAAAAGGAAGGGAATATTTCTGCAGCTTATTGAAACAATAGTACAATGTTATTTACTCATTGTGATCAACAAAACTTGTCAAGTTCCTCAGAGAGTTTTATATCTAGAATTGGTGTGAATTTAAATGGTTACCCGGTATGTCATTTGATACAGTTTATCAACCTTTGAAATATAGGACAGTTTTCCCACATTTCTTCTGGTACTTAATTCATGTACTTCAGTGACTGACACATGACCGAAAGGAGACCCAACTAAAATGGAGAGTACCTTCAATGGCCAATAATCGGTCATTCAGTGTCCAAGAGGTGATATGGAATTGATTTAGCAGTTTGACTAAGTTATTAGTATTTCATTTCACATATTTTTGTATTTACCATGGTGCTGTAATTATGTTATGATTCCCACTTTTTCACATTCTCAGGCTATCTAGTGATGGCAGACGAGTGGTTTTCAGAGTTCGTCTATGAAGTGGTGGTCGACAAGTCCTACGTTCCAGCTGAAGTCCTGGCTGTCCAGACAAAGGAACCTGTTGTTCTACCTCCGTGGGATCCTATGGGCTCCCTTGCACACAATGTCTCGTCCAACCTCTAATCTAAACCCATCCAGCCGTAGACGTAGGGAAGAAGTGATAGGATAAATTATCAAATCCATTCTAATAGAAATAGTAATGTTATATCCAGTATGTGCCAGAATTAGAAAGGCAAATGAATATGCATCCGTTTCATTAAACTGCTGTTTCATAGAAGTTGTTAATACATACTGAGTATGGCTATTCCAATCTAGTCATAAACAGAGAGACATGCATGATCCTTCCACATTGAGAATGGCTATCCCAATCTTATTCTAAACAGAGAGGCATACACATGCATGTATATAATCTTAAGAACAACAGAGTCTTGCATTTGGTTCCTGAAGATGACACATTTAAAGCTATGAAGTTCCAAATTGAAAAAAGCTTCACATAATTTCCAATCTACTATATAAACATTAAAGGGAGACTGCATATATGCAATATATCTGAACTTATCTTCAATTTTTAACAAGATGGTTTTATATTCCAATATATTTTCACATATATGAGAAGTGTTGCCTCATCTGGTATTTCTTCTTGGTATCATTGAAAAAATGTAATATTTGTGGTACAAAACAAGCCAAGAAAGGTGTGATTTTAAGGAATATATATATACAATTTGGTAATATATTCATTTAATATCTACATTTCATGAAGTGACGATGTATATCCCATTGTGATGACCATGTTTGACTATTATATTACTCTGTAGCTTTAAGATTTGTGGTGTTATAACTGTACTTGTTTGGTAAATACTGGGATAGTGGGGTTTTTTTCTAAAATTGGTTCTGTGATATTGGAGTGTGGGTTTTTAGAATTATTACCGTCTAAAATAGACTCTGTCACTCATTGGTTTCAAGGTGTTAAAAACTTAGAAAGGCCTGTATTCATAAAAGCAGATTTACCTAACGAAGCACAGAAGGTCACAAGTTATAAGAATACATGTAGTTCTGTTTATTACTGGGTAAGGATCACTGCCCTAATGAAATTTCCTTGCTTCAATGCGTATTTCATTATTTTAATAGGTACACAGCTTTACCTTGTAATTTCATCAAGTTCGCATGGAGCTGCACCCTCACCTACTGAAAATTTATTCTCTGTTTTTTTTAAACGGCAAGTGAAATTACTTTTCTGCATCATCCCTGGAAGCTATGTTTCCGATCCCATGAAAACAAGTGAAATATTGCTGTTATGTATGGAAGCCTGATCAGGGACCCGTTTCACAAAGCCTGTCCGCCTTAAATTGATTACCGTAAACAAAATAAGTACAGTTAGGAAAGGGTCAGTGATGACGTGAAGTTTGTTAACCAGTATTCAATTAGTTCCAGAATTGTGGTATCATTTTTTAGGGAAGAAGAAGTTTACACTTAGCTTTCACAAATCATTGACTGGCTCTACATTCTTACATTTACATTTACTTGTAGTTAGAGATTATACATGGACTAAAGTTTGTACACTGTTTTTTTAATAGTTGGGCAGAATTATTTTGTACAGAGACAGCAAAAATGTCACTGGGAGTGTTTAGAAGAGTATTCCTTCATCTCCTTCCTTATCGTCAGTGATACATCTAATGGCACACCCCCAATCACAAATGAAACAAAATGAAACAAATATGGTACTCCATTCTTAGGACCAATTTGTAGGATATTTGTGGGGGGAATTAAAATCAATTTGTCGACTCACAAGAATCGTTTGTTCAAATAGCAATATCGAATTCACATTTTGAACATGATAAGCATTCAATAATTGTAGTAAAAGTTTTGTATGTATTTTAGATCATAGATTACTTTATATATGATTGACCATTCCTTGATGCGGTATGTTGATAATACTGTGTTCAACTAGAATTCATTGGTACATGAAGTAGTAGTCTAGATGACCTACATATAGTTCTTGATATTTTCTAAAAGTTTGAAGTATGGTATGAAAGATGTGACGTCTCGATTTTTAACTTGGACTACGTGGTATATGAATGCAATAATTAATCTCTTGCCTTGGGGAATACCACAAATAGAATCTGTCAATAGTACATGTTTTCTGATCAGAATGAATTGAAGTTTTAATAGTATTTAAGAATGCATACATTTAGGATAAAAGCTTAATTATGTTACTGGGTATTTATGTGTCTGGGCTGAAGTGAACATTTTTCTCTAAGCTTTTCAACAGTGTTACAATCCTGAATTCCAAATAAAAGTGTTTTTTGTTGAGTGTGAATACAATTATGCAGATACCTATAAAATGTTTCAAGCTGATGATTTAACATGTTTGTGCCTTCTTGTTCTCTCTCCTTGTGGTCTCTGTAAACTATGTACATTGTGTATTTTTTTTAATTTTGACACAAATCATAGTTGTATGTTTGACATGCCATGGTCTATTGAAGGAGAAGTCCACCCTGATTGATTACAACTTTTAAAATACATAACTTTTTTAATCGGATTTGCTCAAACTTTCATGCATTGTTTCTCATTTTTCTGCTTTTATTAGAGTTAGACCAACTGAATATCAGGGTCGACTTCCCTTTTATAAATATGAAGTTAATTTTTAAACATGAATTGTACTAATACGGTAGTGACTAAACCCAGCACTTTCCCACTGTAATTGTTATAATCTTGCGACACTTGTAGATATTTGGTAATTTTGAGGAATATATCATTACGACTCATTTCTGCAGTTTTTATATTTTTGAGGTTTGAAGTACCTTTGTTGTTCTCTCCATGGTTGTTCGAGCGATGTAGAAACTTTCAACGTGATGTAATTTTCATCTTTCACTGCGGTAAATTGTCACTGCTTTCCTAAAGTAATAATCTGAATGACTTCTAATACATGTTCACAAACTTTCTCTGGTGGTTTGAGTAGTGTAGTTTATATATTTTGTATGTGTTGGGTAATTGGCTCTGTCTTAAACAAGATGTGTAACTATACAGTAACTGCAATATCAGGTTTTTAACATTCTATTACATTTAGACAATACTACATTGTACTAATTTTAGTAATTTAGATTATGTAACTGTATATGTACATGTAGATGTACAGATTGATGTACATGTAATAGACAATCATATATTATAGTTTATTCTATATATTGTCAAATAGAGCAGGATATTAGATTTTGAGGAATTTGTATTAAAGTGCATGTATATGGGAGATTGTTCTTGGAATGATTTTCCTCCGGAATAAATCCAGTATTGATTCTACTGTTTAGAGAAGTGATAGTGAGCAGTGTTTCTTCTTAATATCCTCTATTCTCTTTTTCCTTTATTCTTCATTCTCCTTTCTCCGCGCTCTCTGTGTGTCTGTCTCTGTCTCTGTCTCTGTCTCTGTCTCTCTCTCTCTCTCTCTCCTTCCTCTCCCTACCTCCGTTTTTCTCCTCTCCTTCCCTTTTTTCTGTCTCTTTGTTTCTGTCTCTCTCTCTCTCTTTCACTCTCTCCCCATCTCAATTTAATTTTTTGCCAGAAACTTTGTATCATCACTCTCAAAATATACATGTATAATTAATGGTGCTTTCATGTATTCACAGTGCCCATTATATTAATGGGCCTTTTATTTTCATGGAATCCATATTATAAACAGAGTTGATAAACAGATAACTGATTAATAGCATAAATGTATTGCACAATACAAACTTCAAAATATCCAGTACACCTAGCCAGCTTTACCACTGAACTCATGAATTTTAATAGCAAGAAGTATTTTTGGGGAAGGGGGCAATATAAAAGTACAGGCATCTGCTACATGTATCTCCTTAAATTTGCACCTCCTACTCCAAACATCACTGATAGTAGCATGGGGTGAGGGGGGGGGGGGCCCATTGATTAGGAGAGTTTGGCCAACCCAGTTCAGGTTGGACACAATTTGGCGAATTCTGCATTGTTGGGAAAGCACAAAACAAAAGAACACGTGCCATGTTGTAACCAACTTGAACCAAAACTTTGTGTTTAAATGGCTCTGACCGGTGAGTGATGGAATAGTGTGGACAGTGTAGTCATCTTCACATTGCCGGACTGTCGATCACAAGGTCCGCGGTTCGAGTCCCGCCGCGGCACTAATGTCCTTTGTCAAGACATTGATCTACATTTGCCACTCTCCACCCAGGTGTTAAATGGGTACCTGGTAGGATGCGAAAGACAATGTGGTATGCTTAGCAATATGAGCTTAGAAGCTCTTGCTGGAATGCTCCCCAGGGAGTGGAGAAAGTGCATACATTGTGTGCGGGCAAGCCAGAATCCGATGACCGGGGTAATAACTGTAAAGCACTTAGAAACCCGGACTTGCCGATGTATTAAGCGCTATATAAGCAGAAATATTATTATTACCTATTTTTTTTATCTCTCTTTCTTTTTTGCTTGTATCATGACTACAATACTGGACACATTGTAGGATACCAAGTAGTTTCCTTAAAGCAAATTATCATAGAGATATCAGCATCTCTCAAGGCAAGTATGAACAGTACACCAATTCCAAGATTATATTTTTGAGAGTTTTACATAAAGGATATTTATTTTGAGACTTTCACATTATGGATATGTTTCTTTCTATATGTAAGTTTTAGCGTAGTCCTTGTTCTAAATAAGTATGGCCCTAGAAAAGTTTAAGTACAACAATATATGTTTATATCTTTAACAATTCTGTAAAACCAAAACTTGAGTGATCTAAAAACTCTCATGTTGGACATTCCCAAAGCAAGGAACTTCTTGAATTGCAAAAATTAAATACATGCCATTAAACTTTTGCAATCTTGGACCATTCGCAAAATTCACAAAAACTTAATGAAAACAAAAGGTTCTGGTTTTATAATATTTATCAAAAAAAGAATATATACCGGTAGTAATATATAGGGGAATAACAGAATGGAATGTTTACAGTCCAAAGATTTATTATACAATCTTCAATTGATTTAGTGTGGCCTCTTTATAAAGGTCAACAGTCAATTAACTCTTGGTTTTCCAGACATAAATTCATGTCAAGTTTCAAGAGACAAACCATAAATTCACTTTCACTGATCATATCATTACCTATAACACAGAGTTATAAATCTCTTGAAAATATTGATCTCAATTATAGGCACAGATGCGCAACATCATACATGTATGATCAAAATCAGTATGTACATGTATACAATTTTGTATTACTTGGATTCTTTTTTTGCTCAAAATCTGTAAAGAAAATATAAAATAAGTACTTCTGTTAGTGTATGTTTGAAGAAAAAGAATACATACAATTTAATATCCTTTATCGATATATGATGGCTGTTTAACAGTGACTAAACACACATAAATAGAAATAAAATATGATTTCATGGCCTGTCATCACAATTAACAAGTTAATATACCAATAATAGTTGGAATTCTGCCTCCTTTCACTGTAAGGGGTTGTCATCTCCTTACCTTCGAGGAATAAAGTGCAAAATACCTGAATTATTATAATATAAGTGATATGATTCATATTTTACTTGCGTAATTCCTCCTGGTGTGTCATGAGTAATGGAAGCGTATTAGGTATGTCCAGCTCCTTTCTGTCCATGTGCGATAAAAGGTAAATAAAAATAGAAGTCTAGAAGCAAACCACAAATTATCGTAACTCATCTTTGTGGTGTTGTATCTGTAGTTGTCTGAGGCACTTCTAACATACTCTGTAACCAGTTGTGACCATTGATGATCTTTGTTGTTGCAATCACAAATTCAGTCGGAGCTGAAAAGAAATAAAAATAATAATTTTGTCACATATACCCAGGGTAGCCAATTTAGTATTACCGTAATACTGCTCTTCCTGCAGACCCTGTAATTATTGTTTCCCCAGCATTGCTAGGTACTCATTTAATACACCTGGGAAGAGGGGGTTCAAATAAAGGTAAAAAACCTTGTTCAAGGATGTAAGCGCCTTAATGCTTACTTTCTTCACCATATCTTTCCATGCAATCTTGGTCTTCCTTTCCCTCTTTTGCTATCCACTTCCAGATCCCATTCTATTTTCACAGGTTCATCTTCTCTTCTCA
The DNA here is from genome assembly GCA_037976565.1 of Mesocentrotus franciscanus. Lineage (NCBI taxonomy): Eukaryota > Metazoa > Echinodermata > Echinoidea > Camarodonta > Strongylocentrotidae > Mesocentrotus > Mesocentrotus franciscanus. Next base: position 17,821,183 of record CP137672.1, on the reverse strand, counting down.
ACATATAACCAGAGATGCCAACCTCTTGACACAAAAAACAGACTGAATATCCTTAAAAAATCATATTTTGGAGAGAAAAATCAGATTTGCAAGAAAAGTCTACACTAGTACCACTGGCCCGTTGGCTCCGGGCCAGTTAAATTTCAGAAAAATGTTTTACTGGTAAGAACGGTCAAGTAAAATGTTTGCTCTTTCATTAAAATTTAATGAGAAAATAAAGTTTTCTTAGGATTGCGGGGGTTTACTTGTACATGTTTCCATGCGATTCCGTATTTTTTATGGGTTTTTATCTTTCTTTTTTTTTTTGAAAGATGAAAAATCGTATTTTATGAGGTTATATCGTATTATCGTATTTCACTCTTAATATCGTACTAAATACGATTCAATCGTACTGGTTGGCATCTCTGTATAACCCATCCATCTCAATCCACCTCTCTGTACCACTTCCATCAGTTTCTTCTAGACCCAACATTTCCATGAGTTCACTTGTGTTCTCTCTATCTGTCACAAGTTCAACTTCTCTTCTCAAGTCATGACATACAGAGGGTCTGAGTTACATAAGCCAATCACCCCTACAGATATCTCTCTCTCTCTCTAAGTGCCATATCAATTGACTTTGGCTCCTAGCCTTCTCTATTAGCACCACTCCCAGTTCTTTTACTCCTCTCTCTTCTAACAATTTCTGCAGACTGTCCATCTAAAGTATCCTTCTTCTTCCCCTACTCCTCCTTCCCACAATTTTCCCTGCCAAGGCAAGATTCTCTAGGCCTTCTTTACGTGTAATGTGACCCATGAACTTAAACTGCCTAATCAACATCTCATGTATCATTTTCCTTTGCACTCCAGCTCTTCTGAGAACTTCCTCATTACTAACTTCATCAGTCCAAGGGATTTTCATCATTCTTCTTAAAAACCACATTTCGCAACTTTCCAACCACTTTTTAGTATCCGAGGCTGCAGATATGCAGACAGAAATCTGAAGAATATAAGACATTGATCTACATTTGCCACACTCAACCCAGGTGAGGGAAATGGGTACCTGGTAGGATTATTCCTTGAAATTCACTGTGTGCTGGTAACGGCTGCCGGAGCTAAAGCTAGGGTAATAATGTCCAAATCTCTTTGGAAGCGCATAGAGATGTTATTTCATAACGTATTATGCGCCAAGCAAGAACTGAATATTATTATTATAAATATTGTCTGTTTAGAGACAGAATGTGAACTCTTTTTAAAATTATACGAGTTAAAGCCCTTCCGGCTCCAAACAGAAGATACACAAATCTGAATAAGATTTTGTAAGGTAATATACTTCTTTGGACCTCATAGCAGAACCCTGTTCACATATGGACAAAAACTTGAATAAGGATATATATAAAGACACTTACCATCTTCCTGCTGCGAGAGGAACCTAAGAGCTGCAATCTCTGCGTCGTGACCCGCCCAGGAAGTAGATCAGCGTGACCTTTGTTGATTCACCTTGGCTGTCTCCTATCATAGGCCCTAAATAGGCGTTTGAAGAAGAAAAAAAAGATTTACCAGGCTTATTCTAGGTTAGACCGAAAAGTCAGTCAATATCGTTCTGGGATATGTTTCGCTGAGACTACGTCTGGCTTCACCGAATCCCTCTTGTAGTTTTGTAGGAGAACGTCTTAAGACGAATTTTGTTTAACAATCCTCCAAGCAAACAGATTTTTCTGTCTAATTCTAGGCAGGGCTTTATATTTACTGTTTTAAAGGGGTCTGGTCTGTGAACGATCAATGTCAAGTCATGTTCACCTATGTATTTACTTGATCATTATACGACACAAGAAGAACAACTAATTCAGTCCTGCTTTGTTGTTTATCTCAACCGTGACAAGATTTTAAAAATACAAACAATCAAAATTGAGAAAGCTAAGAACAATTACTTTTCTTCTGTAGTCCTGTGGGAAGTACTTGTTTCTCTTCTATCGTAGGACCAGGAAGCAGTCTCAGGACCTCATCTATACTTCGCCATCCAGGCCTAGCCAAGAACTGGGCTAGCCTTACAGACAGAGGAGCATAGCCACTGAATACGTAGGATATATCCGTCGGGTTCTAGGATTGACAACAGAACATTTGAATAATCAAGGATAGGTTAGAAAGTGCATGACCTTACATGTATGTATATATCAAATATAACTGAGCTAAATTAAGCCAAGAACTGACAATTTGATTTCAGAAACACAACAATTTTTCGTTTTGTGGGGGGTTTCTTTGATTTATCTTTGAATTTTTGAAAATATACTGTGCCACTTCGTTGTGTCATGATACACATTTGTAGATATAACCATTGGTTTAAACTGGGCACAAAATAATAATATGCAAGAGATATTTACATGTACATGACTGTGTACATTTCTTGAAATCAGAAAGGAAGAATATACTAAAGCTTTTCTTCTCATTTGTCAGTGGGATTTTATGATGTAAGGATTTGAAAGGAAGGTTACCTAAGGTTTCATTAAATGTCTATAAATGCTAATACATAATTGTGCATCAAATTTTCTATCCATACTTTTATAATCCATAAATTATAATGATATAAGGTAGAATTAGAAGTACCTGTTCATTAACATCTTCCATGACTAGCTTTAGAGTTTTTCTAATGGTAGGGTAAGTCTTCTGTTCCTGGATTCGAAGCAAGCCTGCCCTCTCTAGCTGCTGCAGAGACAGATTATTCTCAAACCCATATGTCTGTCATCAACAAAACACAATGTTTCAACTTTAATTAAAAAAGTGTCAAAAAATAATGTTATTTCTTTTGAAAGTGTAATCCATGATAAATTATAAATACGATTTTCACTGACAAATTACATATAAACTGAAATGCCTGGAAGATTTCCTACTGTATTTACATGTTTACTCTGTTTTAGAATTCAAATGACTGATTGTAAGAATATAAACATTATGCTATACTATTCTATCAGCCTTTTAATTTTTCACTTAAAAACATGTTCAACTTATTTCTTTTTCTCTTTTCATTTTCATATATTGTTATCTACAGTTGAGTATATTGCTATAGAAATTGCACAATTTACAGCTGCAAAACAACACTATTATTATCAAAATCAAAAATAAAATCAAAATTACAAGCCTTATCAATATCAAACGAACCTGTAGTATTTCTCTCCTATAAATGTCAATATATTTCCTTTTAACCAATGTTTGCAACAAATTTCGCCAGAACAAATCAATATATTTATCATGACATTTGTTATATCTAACATTTTACTATTAAGCTGTAATATTTGTTTCCTGTTATAATCACAAATAATTCCTTTAAAACCATTGTTTGCAACAAAATCAGCCAGAACAAATCCAAACATTTGTCAAGAGATTAGGTATATTTAACATTTTACTCAGCTGTAATATGTACCTCCTGTTATACTTGCCTCCTGTAATAATCAAAGAACTTCCCTTTGAAACTTTTGTAAGAAAGCAGAAAAATGAGAGAACAAATCCAAATATTTGTCAAGAGATTTATTATTTTCTATATTTTACTTCGCTGTAATTTTTCCCTCCTGTAATAATCTAAGATCTTTCCTTTGAAACCATCCTTTGCAACATATTTTGCCCAAACAAATCCAGAGTTTTATCAAGAGCTTTCTGTTTTTTCCACATCTGACCAACCTGTAATATTTCCTTCCTGTAGTAATCAAAGATCTTTGGCTTTAAACCATTGTTTGTGACAGACTGCATACAGAGAAGTCTTAGCACCTGGGAAAAATATAAGAATGATATCAGTTAAGACATAGTGTCAAAGTGAATAATGAGAGGTCAAAATGTTCATTTCAAGCAATGATATGATTGCAGAGCCCTCCGAGAGAACAGTATTAATACTGATGAGGCTACCCTGGGTTTAAAAAAACGACATTAATTACTATTATTATTATTATTATCATTATCATCATCATCATCATCATCATCATCATCATCATCATCATCATCGTCGTCATCATCATCATCATCGTCATCATCATCATCATCCTCATCCTCATCATCATCAGCATCATCAATATTATCATTATAAAACTATTCTTAAATCAAACATTTATGAACACATTAAATAGTGAATAAATAAAAATATGAATAGGTTCACTGAGAATAAATAAGCCTTTCTTTAAAGCGAAAGGTAGGCAAACGAAAAGTTGCTACAAAGGATTGAATGGATGGTGCTAGTCTCTGTTCAGCCTTTATGCGATGCCATTGTTATTTATCTCAAGTACTAAAAAGTGAATTTTCCACTGCCATTGGGGGCTATTCCATTAATGCATTTGTACAATTCACTTAATCTAGGAAGCTGCCACCTAGAATAGAGTTTTCCATGTTAACCCATAGCAGTATCTTGTCTCCTTTTAGTGCCATATGTGCATTACCTTTTGATCCAGAATGCTTGGAATTACACATTAGTGATTATAAATGAGCAGAAGAGCAAAAATGACAGAAAAATTTTAAGTCTATTTCCATTGCAGTATGCTTTGCAATTCTCAAATACGAGCTATTCAATTGTAAGTAATCATTAAAGTCTCTAAACTGGCAATGCAGTGTAAAATATAAAATCAATATTTTCGTGACAAATCAGCGATTTCCGGCAATATTTTACAAATTTCTTTGACATTGGTTCATTTAATATACAATTATTTTGTTTTTCTTTGAAGGAGTGGAAAATAAGATTTGAGGAGGAAAAAAATGATTAATTTTAATGGAAAACTGATTAATTTTAATAGAAAATAAGGATATTGCTATGGATTGAGGACTGAAATAAAGCTTGTATATGGGTCCTTGGGTGTGCTCCCAAGATCATCTTCCCCAATGTACCATGAAGTGTAACTAGCCTGTCTGTAAAAGACCCTCTGAAGAGTTTGACCAAACATCACAATAGTCAAATAATGGCATTACAACGGAGGTACAGGGTTGTACATAGTAACTTAAACATGTCATTAATACAGACATAATATGCAGCCTGTACAAAACAGAATACATTTCATCAGCACTTACCTTAATCAAGGGTTCCTTTCTTGCAATGCAATCTTCTATGTGTCCGTTGACCTTATCCGTGTCAATGCCATTCATGAATTCTACGGTAAAGTAGGAAAGTTTCGAACTTGTTTCAAATCTTGCATGACAACCTTCACAAAAGTGGACTTACAATGCTGGCAATTTGATATGATTCTACTTGCATCTACACTGTGTAACAATGATTGTGTCTCAATGTTATTTCTAAATCATACTGCTTGTACAGTACAGCTAAATGCATTGAACTGGGCAGTTTAGACTCAGACTAATCTTGTGGCACACAATGCTATTCCATTATTAGCATTTAGTGCATAATGGTAAAAATACTTTTTTTTTAATGCTATGTAAGGCAAATGTTAAAGGTAAAGACCAGTTTTGAAAACGCCCCTCTCTCAAAAAAATGAAATGGAAGCTCTCATTACCAATCATGTGAAAGAATATGTTTTGACTAATACGTGATGATGCAAATTTTGCCGGGAAACTGCCTACTAATTGATATATTTGGTAAATTATTATATCTATTGGGACCAAATAGATATCGCGCACGTGGTCGTGTACTCCCATATACATCTTTCTGTGTACAGTGCTTGTAACTTTACCAAGACTGGGCCAAATTTCTTATCATTTTGATGATTCCAGAACCTTGCAGTACACACCAATACTTATATGCTAGATGATCAACCTTTTCTGATTGATTTCACAACGTTTCTTTCACAATGCAATCGCATGACCAGAACTAGTCTTTATCTTTAAGGCAAGTTTGTGTATGATTGGTACCGTATGTGTCATATATTTTTCATTGTATTCTTCTGACAAATCAATTTACGACCAATTTCAACAACAGTAACACTTAAATGTACCAGGCCCTCCAAAAAAAATTACCATTAATGCTAACTTTGCCATCAATATTAACTACCATGGCAACATCACTCAACGCCAACTCAGCAGCCCTGGCAGCTGAAATATTTGAACTATGACCTGACTGACCTTGCTGTGTCTGCAATGAATCCATAAAGCTCTCTTTGTCCGTTCTTTCTTTGATCAGTTCTGCAATGGATGTATCTAATGGAAACAGAGCAGTCATTGTATTCAAGTTCTAGATGAGGAGTATGTCATAGTCACACTGAATAGAAAGGAAGACAGCAACTACTTTGATTTTATCATATAATATAGGCTTTTAGCAACCTTAAAATTTAGTATGAGCAAGCTTTCATCCAAGGGCTGTGGACTTTCTCAAGCCAAGTGATTCTTCACACAGCTGTCTGCTGCTTTGAGATTACAGGAGCGAAGATAGGTGACAGTGAATAGCCACAGTCCCTATTCAGTGATTAAATAATCCTTTTGATCCAGATGGATTTTTTCACCTTTCTTGACCAGAAGTGTGTTTTAAAGTCAATAGTATGGGCATCATCCCATCCAATGTTATGTCCAGTATTAACAGTACAGTTGTTTTGCGGAAATAATTACGAAAGAAAATATTTCAACTTTTATAGGATCATAAAAATGCATTAAAAAACTTCTAAGTAATCCAAGTGGTGGAAAGTGTTGAAAGATAGCTCAAATCAGTGATAATTATATCCCATTTTCCTAAAGGAAACACACACAATCATAATAATAGATCAGTTGAACACACTGATGCACATTCTGTGTTATGTGCTAAAGCAACAGGCGCCATTTTGTGTCCAACTTACACGACCTATGTTTATGCGTACATCGTTGACTCCGAGCAACGACTTACAAGGAGGCCCTCGGATGAAAGCAATAAATTACATTTTTAAATATAGTAGTATTGTTATGATTAATAGGAGACATAGTTTCTCATTTCTGGTATGTCACAAAAATTGTCCCAACCCCATAGAATGACCCACCTGTTACATCATACCTACTTTTTACAATATTGATCGAGGAACACTGATAGACATCTTTTAACAGTAGCATTTTTATAAGTTTATGATGAATCAATCCTTCAAGCATGTTTTCTTTCATTGTACTCACGTGTAGCTAGAGACATCTTTGCTGCCTGTATGTGATGTAACTTTGAGACAAACTGTCTGATTGCTGACACCGATTTAGCATCTTTACGTTCCTGATGGGAAAGGCAGCCATATAAAACAAAAATTATTCTTTCAAGGAAAAGTATTACCAGAATGAACATAATCCTAAGAAATTAATTGAATACTGTGGCCCATTCAAACACACTGTTGCCCATGAAATTGGAATTAATTTCTTTCATCTCTTTTCCTGAAATGATTAAGATAATATGATTTATTCTTGATGTATGAAGGTTATATCTTCTCAGAAAAGTTAATTGATCAATCTCTATGACTCTTGTATAAGATTGCTCAATAAAGCTCTAAAATATAAGCTTTATCTACCAAGAATAAACTACAAACCATACCCCCCCCCCCCTTTGAGGTTAACACAGAGTAAAGACCCTTCTTGCTCCAAAACAAACAATTTATGGTATTTGACTGACCTCATACTGGGCCGAGAGGATCTTGGCCCTACGGCTGAGTTCTGGTCCAACAGCATGGAAGTTCCTGTCCCTGATGACCGAGAAGAGCTCATCAGCAGAGTTGAGTTGGACCTTCTTGGGTTCCGTTGGGACATCCTGTTGCTGTTGCTGTTGACCCTGCTTGGGGTCATCGTCTTTCTTGGCGAATTTCTCTGGTGGCAGTTTGACCGTCGCTGAAGAAATAAGTAAAAAGCCTCATTCATGTATGCAGCAGTAAACTGTGGCATTTTTTTTCTTATGATGACATAGAGTGTAATACGCTTCTAAATTCTATAACTTATAACACAGAAATAAGTGAATACGCATAGGACCTTCTTGCGCACAGTTGGCATTCATTAACACGTACAAAAACGCAGCTTTTTCGCGGCGGTTTACTGCATCAGATCTGAACAAGCTTCAAGAGAGAGAGAGAGAGGAGTATTTTTGTATTGTCATATTGAATCTACAAAATAAAATACATGTAACCCCTGCAGTGAATACGTGGGTCTATTCATTGAAGGATTATTACTCGGTAGGTGAATTGCAAGGAGGCCTAGGAGAACAGCAAGTTGCGGGAGGGGGCTTGGTCACCTTCTATTCATATTTTTTTTTAATCTTTTTTTTTTTCTTCTCCTTTCTTTCTCCTTTCCTCTCTTTCCTGTTTTTGCCTCCCCCTTCCCCCTTCCCCCATGCCTTATGTAGCTATACTGCTAAGCTTTCATATAGTATCTTAAAGGCTATATCTGAGTCTTTGCTAATGGTTAATGATCATCTAAGAAGAAAAAATCAAAAAGCACATATTGCAAATTATCTGAAAAATATTTTTTCTTACCATTTGTGATGCCATAAATTTCATCGATGAGGCCCTCGTAGGTGAGTTGTGTCATGAGAGGGGTCAAGAGGTCAACGTTACGATCAATGAGTAGCAAGCAATCAATCTGAGGTGAGATGAGTCGTTCTGTACCAGCCATCTCTCGTCTCATTCTCATTATCATGTCTGTCACTTGCTGCGAATCAAAATAAAATAAGAACACACATTATTGTCAATTGCATCAATAAATACTAATAAATGGAAAGTATATATCAAGTGCTTCTGTGAGTTCTGTCATTATGTATAAATTTTAGAAGATAACCATGCTATAACTCCAATGATTAAATTATATCAAACTGATGAATAATATAACTTACAAAGTTCGCATCACAATGGTATAGAACCTCAGACTCCCAAAGTGTGCTCTATCAACTAACACGTCATGGCCTTAATATGACAGAGTTTGAAAATACAAATATTGACCGCTTCGACCGGCACGGCTAAAAGCTATTGCCCAAAGGTGATCTCGAAACTGTGCTGCGACCAGAGTCAAAGTCAAGGGCATAGTACAGTTTCAATATTACAGAGTAGCTACAGGTTTAACCGTGACCTAAATGCAGTCATATTTGTTTCATACACCACATCCCTGTGTGTATCCTTAAAAAAGGAATATTTTGATTTTTAATATATACATCTCTGTCAAAATTATTGTAGGGATATGTACTGATCAAAGATTTTGAGTAGTGAATGTTTTACCGAGTGTATCTAATGCGTCCTTGCATAGTACACGCAAATAGAAGTTGAACATTCAATTTTTTTCGCTATACTGCCCAGCAGTCGCTAAATTTGTTCATGCCGGCAGTTCTGACCAATCAAATGCCCGGAATCTTGATGTGTCTTACTCACCCTTGAACACTCTCCTTTGCCATGTATGTTTGGGATGATGCCGTATAAAGCCTGTAGCTTCATCAATGATTTGGCCACATGGAACATGCAGGTGGGATCTCCCTGAAGGTAACAGTCCTAAACAAAACAAAAATTACAAGAATCTATTATAAGTAGATTATGAACAGCTCATTGAAGAAGACAGAAAGCTTCACCTACAACAACTAAAACAATTTTGAATCCTTTCTGGTAATTTTCTTTCTTGTTCTGTTTTGTCATCGTTTCGTGTCGTGTCCTGTCCTGTCGTTCCGTTCCGTCTGTTCTGTCCGTTCCGTCTGTTCCACTTCGTCCGTTTCGTTCCGTCCGTACTGTCCGCTCCGTTCAGTTCCGTTCTGTATCGTTTCGTTCCGTTCCGTTTTTTGTTTTGTTTTTTTGTTTTTAGGGTTTGGGTTTTTTTTTCATTTACTTTGCTTTACTGTGTTTATTTGGTTTGATATGTTCTGTTTTATTGTTGTTGTTTGTTTCTATAATTTATTTGCAGGTCTTTTATTCTGGATCAAATACAGGAAGCACACTCAATTATCTCTAGAGTCATGGATTCAATAATTGACCACCTTGAAAAATTGCCTGATGTCACTGGCTTAAGAAGAAGAAAAGAAAAGTGAATATACAAACCTTGAAGGCAGAGTCTGACTCCATAGACAATATATCACTATCAAAGGGCAAGAGATCCAGATTATACTCTCCTACTGTATTCAGTGTTCCATATACTCCAAGCTCCTGCAATGACAAATCACATCGTTTCTCAGAAGTAAGGGAAGAATCTAATAGGACATGAGGATTCCCTTTTAAAGGATCACATGAGCTTGAATATATTTGAATTATCACCGGTTCATACAATTGTAAATGTACTTCCAATGATCTGGGCCCTGTCTTACACAGAGTTGGTATTGATTACAACTTATTGACGATTGATATCAATCCCAACTATGTACATGAGAGATAGGAGACTGCAAACTTACGACTGATCCAAATCAATCGCAACTCTTTATAAGAGGGGGCCTCGATCTGACATTTGCTCTGGCAACAATAACTCCAGGTTTTAATTCGTCAAAGGTATAGGGTTAGGGTTAGGGTTGCATTTGGGTTTAAACCAGGTTTATAGTTAGGTTTATGGTTTACTATAATGTTGGGTTCTGGGATCAAATGAAGAATTTGGTTAGTGTAGGCAATTGACCACAGAACATTTGTTGCATTATAATGATATGTCCGGGATTATAATTCATATTGCTTGTCATACATATTCATGACATTGTAATTGAGACTCCCAGATTTTAGGCCGCTATAAGCTCTTGTTCAAAATCGGTTTCAGAAAGGAAGTTAGTCTGAGGTACAACTTGAGATCTAATTGAGGTCCAAATTGTCTTTGTTATACATGTTTTTAGAGCAATGGTATGATTTAAGTGAATTGGTAGAATAAGACCTCAAGGTCTCATCCCCCTTTGGCACATATAGACTCTAACAAGGTTCCCACAGAAACTTGAGAACCAATTCCATGACTTTCCACGACCCATGTTTGTCTTTTTCCATGACCAGATAAGTACCATTTTGGTATGGGTTGCGGAATCCAAGCGGCATACAAATACCACACAGTGATTTTTATCATTTCATGTTTGTGATGGCTTTCGCCTCGCCGCACAATTTCCAAGATTTTCCATGACTTCTTTTTTTCCCCTCCATTTTCCATGACTTTCCTTGACTTTCCAGAAGATTTTTTTCTTCCATGACTCTCCATGTTTTTCCATTACCATGGGAACCCTGTCTAAGATCTTTGGCATAGTTTTAGTGTCTGCAAACTTACTGTCAATTTTCTCTCACACAGAAGACTCTTCCTTGGCACAAAGTAAATGTGGAATTCTTTGCGAAAACGTCCAGGATTTTCCTCTGCCTTGCGGATATTATCTGCGACAATGGCCATCAGGTCCAAGCGAGGTCGCACAATGAAGATGACATTCTGGATATTTCCGCCAGCACCACTGGACGTGCTTTTGAGAGGCAGATGGCCAGGTCGGAGGGGGAACATACGGTCAACTTCATGCTCCTGACAAACAATACAATTGCTGTCATTAACATTTTTAAAGAGAGCATACATCTTCATTATTCTCTTCTTTTTTTTCCTTTAAACCGCATATCAATAACTCAAAATTCATTTTTTTACAATGGACCAATTATTTGGAATAACCTCCCAACCAATCTCAAGAATAGTAAGACCGTAAAACAGTTCAAACGATTAGTTAAAAAACACCTACTGAACTCATAAATGATGAATATTTTGTTGTTTCCTATCTTTTCTTCCATATCAATTTTTTTTTTTTTTTTTTAATTTTGATGTTTTTGTTATGTTTCTCCCCTGTTATAATTGTTGATATTTTCTTACAATGTATAAACCGTTATGTATATACTTGTTAAGGGGTCATTTTTAACAAGCCTATTAGTGCTTTTTTATGATCCCGCCACTATTATTCATATGTATATGTTATTGATTTGTAAATTGTTTTTAAAGTGGAAATAAAATTGAATTGAATTGAATTAAATTGAAAAAAATTGAATTTTTTACTGTGTTGACATGCATGTACTTTCAGGAAAGTTCCAACTATTAAACATGAATTTTATTGGAACAAAAGAAGAATGAAACTAGACAATGAAAAGAAAGTTTCAAATACTGCTAGTTTTAAAGAAAACAGAAACTGGCAACTCTATTAAGACTTCATTTTTTTAAGAGAGAAAGAGAGAGGGTTTTGAAGTGACTGGACAGGATAGACTTATCACAATTTCATAGCAGACAATGGCTGAATCTTTTAAAAGAAAATGCAATCATAAAGGATACACAATAGGTATACAAAATTGGTTGGTTTGTTGGTTGGTTGGTTGGTTGTACCTGGCTGCTAAGAAAGCATGTGTATGTTTGTAAGTGACCAGGGGACCGATGACTTTAAGTCCTCTCTGAAGAACTAGGGATTATTATGGGGATTAATGCTTTACCAAAGGGCACTAGTGCATCGACTTGGTTTCAAACCCGGGACCTCTCGGTTACAAGACCATTGCTCAACCGCGCCTCCTCACATATATACAAATAAGGTACAAAATACACTAGTTTGATACAAAAACAAGTGTTTGAATAGTGTGTAGACAGAGTAATAGGCCAAATGCTTAACATCAAACAGTTGAGATGGAGAGATGGAAGGAGGGAGGGACGGGCAAAAGACGAAAAGGGGATGCTCATTAGCAACTATTATGTACCCTCTTTAATATGAGGTAAAAGTTACTTAACTTTATATTGAACTTACTTTCAACAAGGAATATTCAGCTATGAGTCCAATTGGTCCTGTGAGAAAATCATCCCAGACCACTGCCTAAGAATGACAACAAAAATATTAAGATAAAATGTAGTAGAAAACAGTATGTAAATGATAACATAAACAATGCCAATGGCATTTCAATAATCTCTACATAGATAATAATATAAACAGCTGCATTTCAATGATCTTTAAAAGTAAGATGTGTTTTCCAAATTTTAACCAAATATTTCTATCAGGAGATATGGCAGCTGGACTCCATGCACTCTAGCTTTTATGGAAGGGGGTACCGGTATGGATTTAATTTTTTTTACAGTCTGTATGTACAAGGCGCGCGCAAAGGAAGTTCCGTAAATTCTGCCAACTCTGTGCGTGCGCCTTTGTATACTAAACTGATCGGCAATGCAAAAACAGTTTTTGTTTTTTTGTGTACCGCGTCTTTGCATTTGAGCCTGAACAAACATCGTGAACTCTCGTAAGAGGTCAGCGTTTTTGTAATGTACACAATGTAAATCGCATCTTAACTCATCAGGAAAACGAGGAAGGTAAGCGAATCACTATCACTAAGGTGTCAAAATCTGATATTTTTTTCTTAAATTCTTGACTGATTTCTGAGTGCTTTGTATGAGAAGAAAGAAGAGTCCACTAGGGTACCACTAGCAAACTCCATGCAAAGCCAGTGTGTGATGTTTGTCTGGTGCGGCCGTGCGGGAAGCCGGAAGAGGTGATTTCGGAAGCATTTTCGGTTTTGTTTACAGGTCTGCCTCTTCCTGCAAGGGTTGCATGTAACTATGGGTGCCAATACTAATAGGTGATATCAATATCATATTTCACATTATCACCTGGCCCTTGAGGCTAGCTAGGTCACGCCACCAATCACCATATACAAGCATTCCTGTTTATTTGACTTTGAAAGAAAAAGAAATACGACAGTAGACTACATATTTTCTTTGTATAGTTCTATATACGATTTGAACTGCTATAACAAAGACTGAAAGAGGGTGAAACTTGTGAAGTTATGCATGCACGAAGAGAAATTCCTAATTAGTCCGAGACTAGAGTAAAGAAGGGAAAATGTTGCGTTCACTAACTTCACTATATAGGGATTGTTATCGTCAACCGATACCGATATGATGGTGATCGGTAGTTGTAAAAATGGACAGTTGTCTGTGAGATTCTTATTGTTGTTTCGGAGGCCGTTGTCGCCTGATTAAAGGTGTTTTAATCTCCAATTCCTGTCTGATCTCTGGTCATTCCTGTTTGTACTTAGTGAATCCCTACATGATGAGTCGGTTGGCTGGGTACAATGTGATGATTGTGATAAGTGGTATCACCAGGTTTGTGTCCATATTGGTTCTCAGGAGGCGGAGAATGTAGTCAAGTACTCTTGCCCATCTTGTGTTGGCAAGTTAGAGGTCACAGATGAAGTTGTTCTTCCTTTGGATTTGACAAAGGATTCTGTCCTGAGGGCCCAACAGTGTGACCCAGATCTTTTGCCAATCATTCAGATCCTTGCAAAGCAAAAGAATGGTGGTGGTGAGAATCAAGGTCCTGTTCAGAAAATCTCGGATTTCAGTTTGAAGGAAATGGTGTTGTATAAGAGAGAATGTGTAGTTATCCCCAAGGTGCTTCAGAATGCAGTGTTAGTTGAGTGTCATTGCAAGCCAATAGCTGGGCATGTTGGGAGGAAGAAGACACTCCAAAGGTTGAAGTCGATGGGTCTCTGGTGGAGTGGTATGTCGCAGTCTGTGAGAAGCTTTATTCGCAGTTGTAAGGTTTGTCTTCAAACGAAGCCTTCTTACCAGAGACGTCAAGGGAAAATGCTGTCTAGTACCTCCTCGAGGCCTTGGGAAAAGGTTGGTGTAGATCTTATGGGGCCTTTGCCAAAGTCATATGCTGGGCATGAGTATATTCTGGTGGCTGTCGACCATTTCTCAAAGTTTGTGGAGATTTTGCCTTTGAAGTCAGCTACCAGCCAATCGGTTGCGACCACTCTAGTGAGGAGCTGTTCTGTAGATATGGACCTCCAGGAGCCCTGCTCTCGGACAATGGCCCCCAATTCAGAGGGAAGGTTCTGCGAGCAGTCTGCGCAGACTGGGGGACAGAGCAGATCTTCATCACGCCATATCACCCTCAAACGAACTGGGTCGAAAGGGTGAACCGTAACATCAAGGCCATGCTCCAAGCTTACACCGGATCTGACCATCGACAGTGGGATGTTCACCTCGTTGAACTCGCGATTGCCCTGAATAGCAGTAGTCATGACACACTTGGTGTGGAACCCTCAGTAGTTATGTTTGGACGACGCTTGGCTTCTCCCTTGACTAACCGCCTGCAGACCGAGGGAAACAAAGACATTCCTACACAAGAAGAAATCGCACAAAATCGTCAACGCTGTTAGTAGCTCCAAACAATATTACGACCAGAGCCGTGATGAGTGCCGCATCACTGAAGGAAGCAAAGTCATGGTAAAGACTTACCCTCTATCAAATGCGAAAAAGAACTTCTCGGCTAAGCTAGCACCACGATGGACTGGGCCGTTTGTTGTGCAGAAAAAACTAACCCCAGTGAATTTCCATGTGATTAACGCTGCAGGGAAAAAAATACTTTAAAAATTTCGGGGGCTACTTTTCAAGCTTGCTTGCATGAAAATAACACCCTTTAATTTGTTTTGCATTGCACTCTATGCAAATTTTTTGGGGCTCTTTTATGACTTTCGGGGGCTCTTTTTAGCATTTCGGGGGCTAATTCGCCCCGAGCCCCCGTGTATTTTTTTCACTGTAACGCTGCCAACAAGAAGGTGACTCGCGTCGTTCATGTGGACCAATTGAAAGTGTGCTAAACTGCTAATTGCTTCGAACATAGACAGTACTTCGCATGGTGTCGACACCGTTATAATTTGTTGCGTATTGTAGCATCTTGGATCAGGACTGGTTGAAAGTTTGCGATTTGTGATAACATTGACTTACCTTTATAGACTAGATTGCAGTTGGGTCGAGAGCCGGACTGTCATCGTTGGGCTATGGATCGCGATAGAAACAAAATGGACGCTATGCTGGAAAGTTTAATTGATCTGGACTCTTAATATAGACTCTAACGGACTCTTATTATACCGGATGTTGTTTGTTTGTTAATGTCAACCATTTATATTGGTGCATACGCATGTGCTTTATTCCTGGCTCATGCAGAATTATGCACTGTTCAAAAAAAATGTTGATGACTATATTATATTAATATGTTGATTCCTTATATTTACAATCAAGGGATAAGTACAGCCGTGTGGAAATTGTTGAAAATTAGGACGGTATAATAACTTGTGATTCACTTTAAATCTTCTGTCGTTGCAGCTAGTATTTTATATAGTGCTATACATGTACATAGAATTTGTGTTTCGAAGATGAACGAAACAGAAGAACTAACAACTGAGTGTAGTTCACAATTTACACATACATGTACACAGATGTTAGTTTCACTAACTATAGCTACCTGTTTCCTTGAAGAATTGAAATTGGGTATATCAATTGTCATTTCAGAAAAATGCTTCTTGCCGGACCTGCTGAACATGCAGATTTGTACTTGTAGAGGATATGAAGTAGGCCTACGTTTAGCTGTCATACATTCTACACTTTAGCCATGTATGGCAAAATTGCATGTTTGTGTATTAAGAGTTACATGTTTAAAAAAAAAAAAAAAAAAAAGAAGGAACACTCAGCTGTGCTGGTGTTGTGTTACTTATATTGATGATTTTGTAATGCAGTACATGGATATGCTTCAGCAGGTTAAGACGGTAATCTGTTTTTGGAAGTTTTTCTTTTTTGGTGTTCAACATTATATATGAACATTGCATCTTTAATTGTTTTGTGGAGAGAAGCTATCCTTTGGGGCGCAAATGCATGCAATGTTCATAATTCTTATAGTATACATATTTGAGTACTGATAGTATCTTGCGCAGATAAGCAAACATAATGTATAGATGTATTCTGAAGAAAAAAGAAAAGAAACAGCCGACAGCAATCACAGCATGTTAAAAGGACTGGTAATCGTATGTTTTATCCGTCCGCTTGACTCCAATATTATTGCTTCACTCGTATGTCTTGTTTGAGATTTGGCTTGTTTTATAAGCAGTTTGGAAATGTTAAAAATAATGATTAAAAATAAAAAATAAAAAAAACCAGGAGGGTGTTTTTGGTGGGGGAGAGTATAGGGATTGTTATCGTCAACCGATACCGATATGATGGTGATCGGTAGTTGTAAAAATGGAGTTGTCTGTGATATTCTGATCGTTGTTTCGGAGGCCGTTGTCGCCTGATTAAAGGTGTTTTAATCTCCAATTCCTGTTTGTAGTAGTACTTAGTGAATATCCCTACAACTATAAAAAATGTATGAAAGTCTGAACTTCTGTCGT
This sequence comes from Mesocentrotus franciscanus, assembly GCA_037976565.1. NCBI lineage: Eukaryota > Metazoa > Echinodermata > Echinoidea > Camarodonta > Strongylocentrotidae > Mesocentrotus > Mesocentrotus franciscanus. The sequence goes on along the minus strand of CP137672.1, from coordinate 17,804,198 downwards.
TCTGAAGACAAGATGACCGTGTTTGGCGTGTACAATTTCGTACTACAATTTACAAATTATGAATTAAACTAGTATTAGGGCCTAGGCCTAGATCTAAGACTAAGACAAGTATTATTTAAAGATTGGCGTAAATATTCATAATTGAATGATGCCTAAAAACTAAAACAACAACAACATGGGAGGATAAAGTTTCGGTGATTCTAGTTGATACTGATAGAGTTGTTTTTTATCATAGATCTAGAGTCTAGTAGTAGTACATTTGGTGTTAATGTTCAGCACGTATTTTTTATATAAACATGCATGATAGATTTCTAGGCCTACGCCCACTTTCTACTTCGATCGAAATGAAAAGCACTAGGCTAGCAGCACTCGGTCGACGTCTCGGTCGCGCGGCGGCCGGGAAGATCACGGTCAATTCAATTGTAATTTGTATATAGATCTAGTCTAGATCCTAACTAACTCTAAGCTGATTCTTTTTTCATCAAATAAATAGATAACAGATCATCAAACTAACCTTGCTCCCTATACATTTGTCTAGGCAATCTAATAGTTCTCTTCTTGCGACTTCTCTCCAAAAAGCTAGATTCACGCGTCCACTTACAAGATGAGTGGCCATTTTTTTCAGAATTTAGATTTTTATAGGGTCAACACCGCACTGCACTTACAACGCATACACAACGTATAGACACTCCAAGATTCAAAGCAAAGAGTGGTTACTCCTGAATAAAGCACACGAGCATATTGTAGCACCCAGACGTCGTGTGCGTGCTGCCCGGCTTAACGGACAGGCAATTTGAAGAAGTTACTTATTTCACATAAATCTTCTAAGATGTAGACTTATGCAGGGGCGGATCCAGCCGGCGGCAAGGGAGGGGGCCTAAAAAGGGGCCCACTTCGTGCGAAAATTTGAAAATCGTGCCGGTCGATTTTTCGCTCAGTTGGGGGGAGGGTTAATTTTTTCCACCGCCACCCCTTGGGCGCCAGGAGGGCCCAACTTCTTTTTTTCAAAAAGAGTGTTTTTACCTGTTTTTTTCTAGGGAGGGCCCGGGCCTCCGGGCCCCCCACCCTGGATCCGCCACTGGACTTATGTTGGACAATATCATAAAGGACAAATATTCATGATGTTTAGTGCTATTTGATAAATATATTTCGTTCAATCTAAAGGAAAAAGAGAAGTGTCCCGGGACACCCAATCCCCCCCCCCATGTAATTTCGAACCTCGTTTTGTCTTCACATGCACAATAAGACACAATTGGATAGAATAAATGGGTGGTTGATTAGAAACAAATTGGCACTAAACGCCCGAAAATTTTAGTGTCTTTTCAGTGGGGGATCCAGGGGGGCACAGGGGGAACGTGCCCCCGTTAAAAAGAAAAGGGAGAAAAGGAGAAAAGGGAGGAAAAGAAAAGGAGGGAAAAAGAAAGAAAAGGGAAGAGAAAAAGAAGAAGAAAAGAGGGAAGAGAGAAAAGGGGAGAGGAGAAAAAGGAGGGGAAAGGAAGAAAGGGGAAGAGAGAGGAGAGAAAAGGCGGAAAAAGAAGAAACTGGGAGGAAAGACGGAGCAGAGAAAAGGGGGACTGAAAAGGAGAATAATGAGAAGGGAAAAGAAAGAAAGAGGGATGATAATATTTCGGAAGGTGTTTTTTTTTGTATAACCGGGAAAACGGGGGCGGGGGGCACGCAATTTTGCAGTGTGCATAATAATTCATGAACAGAGCATCTTTTCCTGTGATTTGTTCACATAGTTGTGGATCTCTTGGGCATATAATCATTTGCATATTATCCATGTTGACAGATTTCTACTCGTGCAAACACTCTCACTCCTCACATCCTTATGCAACAAACATGATGTCATGTGGGAAATTATCTATGTTTGTTGTGATATCTTCACTTTGTGGAACCTTGTGTTTTTGCAAATAAAAAGCACAATATATAATCATTATTTTTGTTCATCTTTCATATTCAATTTCTATGTTTACAGCATCTGTAGGGTTTCATTTCATTTATCCACTTTCTGCAAGCTGGCACATTAGGGATGAATGATATATACTGGCTGGAAGTTACGGAAATATGTTCAAGGGAAGCTATATAGAAGTGTATTTCAGCTGCAATCATATTAATATGTTGGTAGACCTCCGATCAGACATTTCCCCCTCAGAGTGTAAATTGATGAAAATGTCTGGAAGGAAATTGAGATATAACAGATCCCTAACTGTGTCACACCATAACTCTGAAATGAAAACATATACTTATACGTGCTGTAATTAAGAATAATAAGATCTTCCATCTAATTGACACAAAGCTATTTCTATTCATGCAAATGATTTTAACAAGAAATCAAACTTCTTTGTCGTTTTACCCTAGAACTAGTAAAAGGACTCGTTGTCTTTATTTTTTTTTAATCGCTATTTACAAGAAAATAAAGATGTTTTGGGCCAATTTGAGAGGAGGCCTTTTTATTTTCCATCAAACTAAGCGAGAAGCAAACTCAAAATTAACTTTCATTTGAGAATTACGACACACAAAATATGAGGTCACTCTTGCCAGGCGTGTAGCCCCCCCCCCAAAAAAAAAGCACAAGAAGAACAAAAAAGGGGAGATGGAAAAAAGGGGGGAAAGAGAGAATTTTTGTGAGTTAAAGGAGAAAGGAAAAAAATAATGAAAGAGAATTAAACAACGATAAAAGAGAGGTGCGAGAGCATGAGGAATTGCATTTCTTTCAAAAGAATAATGGGATAACAACACAGTTTATACACTCGACATAATTTTTGCAAGTACTAAACTAGTGAAGTATACCAGACCATCGTCTTTGTTCATTGTGCAGCAACAAAGCATATACAAAGTCTCGCGACGTGACAGATCACTTTTCTCTTACTTCTAACCAATCAGAAGGCCTCGTTTTCTTCCAGGAAGTGCCGGTGGACATTAATGCGCCAAAATTAATGTGGTCCTCAAATTGCAAAAGATCCCTACTTATGTAGGGGGTACAGTGGCGGATCTACGGGAGGGGTTAGGGGTTTAACCCCACCCCCACTGGGCTGCCCCAAAAAAAAAAAAAAAAAAAAACTGTGACTGCTTTTTATGGTCAGGGTTGGCCAACCTTTTAAAGCTCGCGGGCCACAGTTAACGATTGGCATGACTTGGCGGGCCGTAGATATAGTCTACCCCCCATAAAAAAAACTCATGCAATACGTGTACACACCTGCAATTTTGCAAACATATTTCTCGATACTCAACATTATTTTGTATATTTACAAACGTTACTGCGTGCGGAAATTACAAACTGAAATTAACACGGCGAGTAATATTAATGTCCATATACCTGATGTTATGTAATGAGAGGAAATTTGAGGAGTTTTGTACCAACCACGTAACGAGTCAATAATGTTGTGATTTGTGAATGATGAAAACAAATTATGGAAATAGAGATAGCTGCGTGTAAATGTTTCATGTTTTATCCTATTTCAACGCTGCTAGGCGGGCCGCATTTCATTTATGAGCTATTTTTATTATTATTTTTTCATTGCTCCGCGGGCCGCACGTTGGCCACCCATGTTACCAGGGCCCCGTCTTACAAAGAGTTACGATTGATCCATAAATCGTAAGTCCTCCAATCAATCGTAAGTTTGCAGTCTCCTATCTCTTATGTACATAGTTGCGATTGATATCAACTCTTTGTAATACGGGGCCCAGGTAAACATCACTTACGGGGGTTCAAAATAGCCAAAAAAAAATGCCTCGCCGCTATACGAGGTTCATGCTCCGCATCGTCATTGGGTAACCCCCACTCTGGATATAACTGTGTATTAAGCTGTTGCTTGATTTAAAAAGACGTTATCATGCACTGCTTTTATGGTCTCCATTGTGTTAGTAGATGCCAGGAAAACATCACTTACGGGGTTCAAAATAGCCCCAAAAAAAAAAAAAAAAAAAAAAATCATTCATCAGAAAGATGAAGTAAACAAAATGTTGTGTGTCATGTACGAAATTGTACACGATTTTATACCCAAAAGTGTAAAAAAGGTTATTTTCATTCAAAAAGTATAATGTATGTAATCTTGAAGAAAAATAAATCTTAATGTAGAAATTCCTAGACCAGTATATACTAATTTAAAAAAGCTCAGTTTAGTAGGCCTATAAAGGGCTCAAAAACTTGGAATCTATTACAAAATAGTATCACGCAGAGTGTCTCACTCATGTTTTCAAAAATGCAATTTAAAAAATGGCAGAAGAACTATTTTGGTCTGTCCGTGTTTTCACAATAATTGTACATTGAGCTGTTTACTTTATTATTCACGTTTGGTAACATTGTTGTTAATTATTTTAATCCTTTCAAATGCAGTTTATTTGTGCTATTGTCTGTCCATTCAAGTTGATTTTATGTATATATGTATTTATGTTTTATTTTTCGTTGTTGTTGTATATTATGTTTGTATCGCCTGATATGAAAAAAAGATTAATGACTGTGTATTCATAAGTAAAAGCAAATCTTTCCCTAATGTTGCAAATTATCAGCTAGAATGGTGAAAACGAAAATGTTATCAGACGTCGATCATGCAATGAATGATTCCGAGTGTAATTGTATGTGCTCTCAGTATGATTTTGTTACTTTTGATGGAGATTCTAACGAACCAATAATAAAACTTTTGATTTCACTCAGTGTTGTATTGCTCTGGCTCATAACATTAGGAGCCAGAGCAATATAACACTGAGTTCCCATAGGCAATCTTTTTATTCAGATGGTCATATCTCAGCCAATACTTAACCTATTCAATTGGTTTTCGACATTTGGACATTATTTTGATGCTCTTTCGGAAAATGAAGAAAAAATTGAGAAATTCCAAAAATAGATTTTTGATGACGTCACACTTCACCACTCTATAGGGTGAGTTTCTGACCCCCCATGGGCGGCGGAGCGTCTTTCAAGGTGGGGGTGCATGCACCAGCAAAAAAGGGCAAGTTCTGGAAAAAGAAGGGGCACCTCAAAGGGTAAACTGAACAAAAAAATATAATATTTTGACATTGTATATACCCCCAACATTATAATTAATACGTTAGCAGTTGAAATTGACACCGAAGTATTTGGCCACTGAGGATAACAGCTCAGATCAACGATAGTATAGGACTCCTTGCTCAGATATATTTCTATGGCCGGGATGCGTCTTATTTTTTTTTTTCGTACGCAAACGAGCCCAGATTCACCGACCTCTGAAACAGAAAAATTCCTATATTTTTACAAATGCCTTACAGTTTTGAACCGAGATAGATGTCGTACATTTTTTAGGTCTCGTACACGCCCACATCATCAGTCATCATAATAGCAATGAAGTTAATTTTTCGGTCAAAAGCATGCATAATTAAATCCCCGGGTCTGGGATACTGTGCAAGGTTGAGCCTCAATAATACCTTTTAAAGTCTTCAATTAAGATCTTATGTCAGTCTCATTTTACATAATTTCAAGGATTTTAATCAATCCTATTGGTTTCATCACTGGCGTACTGGTGGGGGCTTGGGGCTACCCCCCCAAATAAAATTAAACCATGACTTATTTTCAATTTCATACAAGTGATTTATAAATGTTCGTGATATATCACATGATTTTCAACAAAATGCGCGTTTCTCCATTTCTGTTGCAAACTGACACATTCCCAAATAGCCAGGAAGAGCATATGATTTTTACAGTCACTAATGCCTAATGGGCCTACTAGTAGATAACCGTATATCCAGTTTAGCGAAAAGTCTGGAAACCCGTATGTCCGGCCTAGAGAAGAGCTTAAGAGGCTGTTCACACCGGCAGAGATAGCTAGCGCGCGCTAGACCGCGCTATCTCTGCGGTGTGGAAGGTACAACGTCGTTTCGGTCCGCCCAACAGCGAGCCACGGCGAGCCAAAACGGCGTGCCACTGGACCACCTCTTGGGGGTGGTCCACGAGAGATAGCGCTGTCTAGCGCGCGCTACACCGCGCTATCTCTGCCGGTGTGAACCCGAGCTACGATAGCACGCCAGAAGTCATCGTTCTACACGCGGGGAATTTTATTCTCATTCTATTTTGTGCGATCTGAATCTGAATCGGTACAACTCAACACTGGCCTAATTCGTAATAGCGCGCGAAATCTTTGACCGCTCTGACCTCATGACGTCACGCGTCATGGCAACGGGACCTCTAAAAAAAGGGGGTGCTACGATAGACCGCGCTATCTCACTGCGGTGTGAATCCGGCGAATGCCAATGGGCGGACCGTGGGTCGCGCTACGATAGCGCGATACACGGTCCGCCCACGGTCCCCCCTTGCGGTGTGAACAGAGGAGGGTCATTTCCAGAGGGAATGTTCCACAGGCGCGGATCCAGGGGGCGATCGGGCCTTGCCCCCCCCCCCGCAAAGAAAAAAAGAGAGAGAGAGAGAGAGAAGGTAAAGAAGGGAAAGGGAAAGAAAGAAGAGGAAGAAGAAAAGAAAATGGGGGGAAAGAAGGAGATCGGGGGCGAAAGGGCCTTGCCTCCCAGGCTGTTGCCCCCACCCCATAAAAAAATTAAGAGAGAAGGAAGGAAAGGGAAAGAAGAAAAAAGGAAAAGAGGAGATAAAGGGAAGGAAAAAAAGAGGAAGAAGAAAAGAAAAGAAGGGGGATATCAGTTCAATTTTCCCGCCAACAAGTTGTGGATCGGGGGGGGGATAAATGGCCCTTGCCTCTCCCCACCCCGCCAAAAAAAAGAGAGAAGGAAGGAAAGGGAAAGAAAAAAGGAAAAGAGGAGATAAAGGGAAGGAAAAAAGAGGAAGAAGAAAAGAAAAGAAGGGGGATATCAGTTGCCATTTTCCCGCAAACAACATGTGGATCGGGGGGTGCCGAAAGGCCCTTGCCTCCCCCCTAGCAAATCTAAAAGAGAGAGAAGGAAGGAAAGGGAAAGGGAAGGGGGAGTGAAAGGTAAGGAAAGAAAGAGAGAAAGAAGATAGGTAGGGGAGATGAGTTGCGATTTTTCCCGCCAACAAGGTATAGATCGGGGGCACTGGCGTACTGATGGGGGGCCAATTAGTGTCCTGCCAGTGTCACAATAAAATTCAAACGTGGTTCATTCCTAATTCGATACCGGTGATTTACAAATGTTGCTGAAAAGACATAATTTTCCGAGATTATTCTTCATTTTTTATACTTTTGTATGCGTTTGTTGGAAAATTACTAATTCCTAAATTTACAGTCAGGCAAGAAATATGCTTATTTAGAGGCCTTCATGGCAGGGCGCGCAAAACGACGGGGATCCGGGGCCTCGAGCTCCGCCCCTCCCACTTTTTTAGAAAAAGTATACTAAAGAGAAATAGAAAGAAAAAAGAATAGTGACCTGCCAGTGTCACAAAATAATAAGGTATCAAAATATGCTCATCTGACCGTGATTAAGTGCCTAAAACCCCTGAGCTTCCGGGGGTTCTGTCCCCTGGATTCCACCTAGGGCCCTATGGCGGTCCCTGAATGCTTATCTGACCGTTATAAAATGCCTGAAACCCCTGAGCTTCGGGGGCTCCGCCCCCTGGACCCCACGCCAATTAGTGTCCTGCCAGAATCACAAAATAAGGTATCAAAATAAGCTCATCTGACCGTAATTAAAGGCGTAATTACTGACGCCTAAAACACCTGAGCTTCCAGGGGCTCTGCCCTCTGGACCCCACCTAGGGCCCTAAAATGGACCCCAAGATGCTCATCTGACGGTAATTTAATGCCTAAAACCCCTGAACTTCCGGTGGCTCTTCCCCTCGACCCCACCAGGGGCCTAAGGCGGGCCCCTGAATGCTTATCTGACCGGTCTAAATTGCCTAAAACCCCTGGGCTTCTGGGGGCTCCGCCCCCTGGACCCCACCCCCTGGACCACACGCCAATTAGTGTCCTGCCAGTGTCACAAATAAGGTATCAAAAATATGCTCATCTGACCGTAATTAAATGCCCATACCCCTGAGCTTCCAGGGACTCTGCCCCTTGACTCCTGCCGGGGCTTTGCCCCTAGACCCCACGACAATTTACACTACGCTCTACCTGATCGTAAATACTTTAGCCTCCCACCCCCACCCACTTTGAAAACGTTCAGCGGGGTCTGCATGTAAGAAAGGGGTGATGCGGATTTTTGTCTGCCAGCCCCCCAAAAAAATAAATACAAAAAATAAAAATTTGCTTATTACGCCACTGGGTTTCATCACGTGTACACAATGTGGTCAATTGTCGTGAATGAGTTAATATTATGACAGGGGACTAGCTCTGCCAAAAGCATGCATGCATAGTCCTTTGGATTTTATTTGGTGGCGTCCGCATTTATTGAAAATAAGGGCTAAATTCAGTTTCTCTATCACCGCCCTGCTCCACCCTTGCTCTAGTGTAAAAATCAGAAATTGAAAAGAAGGAATAAAATATAAAATATCAAGAAAAGAACAAGTATTAACCATGGGCGTCAATCCGGGGGGACAGGGGGACACGTCCCCCTCCCCCCTCCCCCCCACGATTTTTCCTAGGGGGACATCATATCAAATGTCCCCCCATGTTTTGTCAGAAAAGAAGGGGGACCACCAGGAACAACGATGCTGTATCCATCGCCAAGGAGATGAGAGTTAAATTCTCTTTAAATAAAACTAAACTTTTCAATGCATTTTCAGTTTTGAACTAAATTTTGGACGATAGGGCCAACTGCGTTGAGACGGGTTGAGCATTAAAACATTGTCATTGGCATAATCACTATACTCATCATAATGCGCTATGCAAGGGCGAATCAGGATTTCCTGGGCGAATCTAGGGGGATGTTTTGGGTGTTCAAACACAAACACCCCCATGACAAAAGAATCTTAGTGCACACTACCTCCCCCCTCCCCCAACCGGTCGGCACGATTTTCACATCCTTGGGCAAAAAAAAATAGTGCTCATTAAATTGTGTCCCCTCAATAATTGACGCCCATGGTATTAAACCTATAGCTATGGCGGTCGGTCCCCAGACGTAAATAATCATATCTGATTGATACACGTCTGTAAAAACCCAATACACAAACACGCACACACGCACACACGCACACACACACACGCATAGGGTTATTTTTAGGGTAAACTTTTCTCCCTCCTCCCATCTCCCTGTTGCTTCACACACAGCACAGCAATTTACGTCTTTCGAGGGTAAGTACTACGGAAGTAAGTCAAAGTAACTTGTCTTGTTGGCACTAGTAGACTGCACTGGTAGGTACGTGCTCTACCGCTATCTATACGCTAGCTGTACCAGGTACCGAGGTCTCGCGGATCATCGGTGTGGTCGATTGATCTCAGTGCTAGTCGAGTCGTCTATAGTGCAGTGCGCGTGCAGCTTGCAGTGCAGTACAGTACAGTACAGTGGATCATGGAATAAACAAAACCTTTGGCTTTGGAGTTTGGACTAGATCTAAGTGATTTGAAATACAGCCTGTCTGGCTGTCTGTAACTCTTTACTCATCACAGAGGAAGATTCTTGTTTGCCAAAATGTCCGGATCTGCAAGTGCGAGATTTTCAGTTGTTGAACTTCTTGGGGACAAACTAAAGAGCAAGAATGATGATGGAGAAATTGCGACTGCATCTATATGCGGAGAGGGGAAATATGTTGGCCTGTACTTCTCGGCGCATTGGTGCCCGCCGTGCCAGGCATTTACCCCCATGCTAGCAAATTTCTACAATACTATGCAGAAGAGGGAGAAATTGTTAGAAATCGTCTTCATTAGTTCTGATAAAAATGAAGACCAATTTGATGAGTACTACAATAGGATGCCATGGCTCGCTCTACCGTACGACTTGCGAGATAAAAAGGTAATTAAACCTGTAATTTAGTAAATGTCTACTATAAATTCAGAAACTGCTATGCTAACCATGGCATTGGCATTGCATTGTTTTTAACTCCATAAAATGTCCTCAAGGCCCAAGGCTCACTCAAGTCCTCAACAAAGTTAAATTGTTATTGGACTTGGAGCTTGGAGTTTTTTTTTCTCAGTCATAATAAGATCATCATGATGATGGTGAATTCTGAAATATACATGACGAAGACGGAAATGTATTTGTTGTCTTTTTAATTTTACATTAGTTTACAAATACAAGCTTGTTATTTGTCTCTTTTTTTCTCTCTTCTTTTTGTGTGTGTGTAGATCTGGGAGTTGTTTTATGAAGCTAATAGTACAAGAAATCCCTTGACTCTTGAGTAGGATACAAGGGTATACATGTATTCCACAGTCCATGAGCTGAAATACATGCAGTAGACCCTACATGTGTATTTAAGAACCATTGTTGAATTGAGCACTCCCACAAACTTTTCTTTTTCCCGGCCAAATATGGCAAGGGTACAAGCTAGTGAGTAGTGACTAGTGACAACAGCTGACTTGGTTAGGGTGATGGTAGCTAGACATTACCTCATAAATCATGATGAACAGATGTTCTTTATCTTGTCTCATCAGTTTATTACAATGTACAGAGTACTTCAATAGACCATGCAAAAGAAAATGGTTTGTGCATGCCAATCTGGACCGCCTGGGACAGAGTCTCCAATTTCCTTATTTAAAGAAAAATACAGAACTTTGAAAGTGTCAAGGAAATAAAGGATTGTAAAGAAATATCAAGAAAAATCAAAGGGAATACTGAAAAAGTGATAATTTTTTTTCATTTGCTGTACTTTAGAAACAGTGGCGGATCCAGGTTAGGGCCAAAATGGACGTGCACCTCCCCTCCCCTTTGATGGCCTAAAAAAATAAAGGGGGAAGAAAGGAGAAGAGAAGGTAAAAGAGAAGAAGGGAGAAAAAGGAGAGAGAGAGATAGAAGGATTTTTTTTTAAATAGAAATTATCACTATTGTGAGTAACTTGTCGGCAACATATTGGATAGAATGGAAACCGAATCCCATGATTCCCATCCCACCGCAAGCTACAGGTGTATGCATATTGCCTGCATAAACGTACAAATCGGCGGATCAGGGAGTGAGGGAGGAGGCGGCAAGTTGGCCGTGGTCCTCCTTTTTTGACGGCCTTAAGAAATTGGAAATGGGAACAAGAGAGAGCCCCAAAAGAAAAGAAAATAGAGTTACAAGAGAAAAGAATGTAAAAGAGAAGAAGATAAAGGGAGAGGAGAAAAGGAGAGAAAAAGAGAAAGAGAGAAAGAAAAAAAACGAAGAAAATGAAACTCAAATTTACACATACAGATAGCATTTCGGATGAGTTGGCTCGACATGTGCCTACAAAGTCTACGGACAAAAAACAGTTCTATAAATTGTCTTTTTTTCCCCTCCATGTTTCAATACTATTTGGCATGTCTCTGCTCATTCTGTATCACCAAACTTCTCTCTCTGTCTTTCTCTCTCTCTGTCTTTCTCTCTCTCTCTCTCTTTCTCTCTTTCAATCAATCAATAATGGAATCAATCCAGAGGCTAAGCTAATTCTGCATTCAGACAACCGGCATTCAATCTTATAGCTAAACAAGTCTCATATACACTGTAGCTATACAATACGTAAATTTTGTCAAGCTGAACGTTGTATAAAGAAACGTTGTATAGCAAATCGCCTCTTTGAGCATCACTTCGAACAAAAACATGATATACATGTACATGTATAGAATCGGAGTAGGGCTCTAGTCTGAACATTGTATCCTACAAAAATTGTATACTGGGAAGGGCTTACCGGTATTGGAACACACATTAACGATTGGCCAGCTGTCGTATCAACTGACCAGGGAGGAACTCCCACCTCCCTGAACTGACCTTGTCAAAATTAGTTTCTTTACAAGACGTTTCTTTACAAGACGTTTCTTTATACAACGTTTCTTTATAAATACAATGTTCATTTCTAGTCTGAATGCTCCTTTCACTGTATACTGATTCTTACGACTTTCCTTGATACAACTTTCATATAAATAAATTAGCTTGGGTCTTAAAGATACAATGTCCCTTTTGCAGCCAACATCAAATTCTGTAGAACTTTGCAGGAATTATGCATATGTCATGTATGTCCTATCTGCAAAATTTAAACGTTAGCAGTGTCCTAATATTCAAATTATGCAAGGAAACCTGTTTACTTGCTAGACTTCACTGTCAGACACTATTGAGTGACTAACTGGCTTTTTTTCATCTTTGGTAATAACATACATAAAATGAGCTGTAAAGGGTACATGAGCATTTGTCTACATCAATAACCCACTTCTTGTAATGGCCAAAATTAAACTGATTGAATCTTTGCGCAGCATAAAACGTACGACCATTCGGTACAATGGTCTGAAAAATCAGACTATTACTTACTGGCTCTATAGCTCCTAAGTCGATTCGACAACTAATAGTCGTTATTTTCCCACTTAAAGACATTTTCAAGCCCCCTTTTTTTAAGGAAAGTTCTAAATTAGTATTGTCTTTCAAATGCCGTTGAAATTTAACCTTTTCATTTTTTTGGCCTGCAAATGGGACATAGTACCTTTAACAGGCTGTGAGACAGCTTACTCCAACACATTAGGGGCATCTGTTTATTGCCCTTCATCCGCTAACTATCATGCCATCAATACTTGTATGTAAACATCGGGCTGGAGTCTTATCTATGCATTCTGCTACATGTACATCAGTATGACTAACTAGAACAGACTTTCAACACCTTTCTGTGATATTACTCACCACTTCACTTGTTTACCGTAGTTAGTCCTAGATGATTAGAGGGTTTACAACATCATGAATATTATTCAAATCTTTAATGCTTGGAACAAAACAGAATTCTGACAGTTGCTTTTGATAAAAACAGAAAAATCAGAGAAACAGATCTTAGAAATCCATTTTTTGGTGAAAATCTTACTGTTTGAGTGTGTGTACCTGGCTATGTGTATGTGGAGTCGTTGTGATAGAGTGGTTCATTAATTTCACTCTCGATCCAAGGGTTGAGGGTTCAAATCTCAAACTGACATTAATATCCTTTGGCAAGACATTAATCCACATTTGACACTCTCTACCCAGGTGATGATACAGTACATGTTTTCTTTGTGTTCAACCTAGATAGTTCCTTTAACATAGAGAAAGTACAGTAGGCAGTAAATGTATGTAAGAATGCCAAGTATGTAGGTCTATTTCACTCACTACATCCCATCTCAAATAGCAGGAAGGCTTTATTGTAGCAGACATGTGTTTCAGCTGTCACTCATTCTAAGAATGTGTCTTCGTCTTGGAGTTGGAGAAGAGGATAGGCCGATGGACACACTCTCGGTTTTCCTTACATGCCCCATGAAGGCTACTTCGACCAACCTCTCTCTCTCTCTCTGCTATTCCTTTTCTGAATTAGAGTAAATGTATATTGTGAGCTTGAGTGATGATAATGGCAGTAAACAGGATTACATGTTCATCCTGAGTACGAAGTGGGGGGAGATAGTACATACTACATGCTGTGGAATGCTCTCCCTCCAGAGATTTGTAATAGCAGATCAGTGGAAGTATTCAAAAATAATCTAGAAATGTATCTGTTTGATTTGACTATAATTTTTGTATGTTCTATCCTACCGGTACTCATGTTGACCTCATCAAAACTTAGTTTCTCTTTACGAAATATTTTATACAATGATGTTATCCAGTATACAATGATTCTTTATAAGTTTATATGACGTTTCTTTAAACGAGTTTCCTATAACTTCATCTAGTCTGAACAGGCTATATATTATTTTTCCCTGATCATACAGAGGTGTGAATGGTGTGTGATGTACATACCATAAAACCATTACCATAGGTTACGTGTACGTTTAATACATGTAGTACATGTACAGTGTACATGTAGGTCCATGGTCAAACTCATCCAACACAAAGGGGTTGTTTTTTTTTCTCACATTGCAGAGTTCTGTCAGAGGGCAGCTATCCATAAACACAACAAGAAAGCAGAATAGAAAAACACCCACCTCTGGAGTGTGTTTTTAAACGCCAACCAATAATCCACCGGTTTTTGCAGTGTAAAATGCTCACTCTCAAAACACCAGTGAATTATTCTGTTTTTACTGTATGCCTCCGCCCACCAAAGGTGGTGCTGGAGGCATTGTGTTATCGGGTTGTCTGTACCTTCGTCCATCCATCCGGATTTCTTGTTATTGCGATATCTCAAGAACCACTTGAGATATGAACTTCAAACTTATGATAGTATGTATCACAATAGGAAGACAAGCTGATTAGATTTTGGATTAACTAGGTCAAAGGTCACAGAGGTCAACTTATGAAATTCCAGGTATAAATAATAATAAAAATAATAATTGGATTTACATATAGTGCCTTTTATTGGCTTCGTTATAGGGATATCTCAAGAACTACGAGAGGTATGAGGCTCAAACTAGGTGATAATGTGTATCACCATAGGACATAGGTAGATGATTTGAGTATATTTTGGGTTAGTAAGTCAAAGTTCAAAGGTCACAGAGGTCAACTTCTGAAATTCCAGCTCCAAGTATTAGCCTCGTTATCACAATCTCTAGAACCACTAGAGAAATGGGGCTCAAACTTGGTGATAATATGTATTACCATAGGAAGACGATCTGATAAGATTTTGGGTTATTAGGTCAAAGGTCACAGAGGTCAATTTCTGAAATTCTAGACATTAGCCTTGTCATCGCAATATCTCTAGAACTACCAGAGATATGAGGCTCAAACTTGGTGATAGCATACATGTATCACCATAGAAAGATGATCTGCTCAGATTTTGTCTTATTTTAGGTCATGTGACTCGTCCATGGTAATGCATGCAGAGCAGCTACAAGTGGCGCATGCACACAACTCACCCCCAAAACAGAGTTACATATATCAAACACCAACGTTTTTTCTGGGTCTTTCCAGTAGTGTAAATTATACTTCAGAAAACCAATGGTTTTCAAATTGATTTATCTTCAATGTAAATGGACCCAGAGTTTGAGGTTTATAGCTGCAATATCTGTCCCTTAAAACCAAGTGATGTCCATGGCTACAATTCCCCACTCCCTTTGAAATAAGACATAACTTTTTATGACTTGACATGGAAAAACAAATCCACAAGACCATCCTGAAGTGACATTGTTTCCAAATTGTTTACTCGTTGTTTACACATTGTTTACATTGTCAGAATGAAGTGTCCAGGCGGTTCAAGGTTACCGCTATCCCAACGTTAATCATCTTGGACAGTCTTACAGGAGAGGTAACTTGTGTGGATGGTGTGGATGAGGTCAAGTGCGATGGTGAGGGAAAGCAATTCCCATGGAAGCCCAGGCCATTCCCAGGTGAGTCCACTAAATGAAGTATTAGAGGACAATCCAACTATTGCACCAAGTTCATTTGTATGAAAGCAGAAAAGTAAGAGAAACAGAATGGCAAAAGTTTGAAATATTAAGAAAGTTATGAGTGTTTGAAATATGGGTTAAAGGGCAATCTGACCCTTGTAATAAGTTTATTTGTTTGAAACCAGAAAAATAAGATAAACAGAAAGTTTGGAATAAATCGGACCAATAATAAGGGGAGTAATAAATGTTTGAAATATGAGATCACAAGAGCTACATGTACCAGTAAGTGAATCTCAAATTGGCAATTCTGTCAGTGGATTGTGTTAGTCAAGACAACTCTACCATTTGTTGTGTACAAAATAATCATTAATTTCTGTACTTCTCACAAGTGCCTTCTCCCTTGGTGCACTCCTTAAAATATATTATGAATAGTACATGTAATGTACATGTAAATTATTGAACAATGTAGGTGCTCTAGAGAGAAAAGATTCTCCTGATTCATACAATTTTAGAAGGAAAGTAAATGAAATTTTAGTCATTTTGTGTGTTGGTCTTGTTGGAACAGTGACATTACCAATTCAGCCAATTTGAAGTTCCAATACGCATACCGATAGTGATACATGTAACAACTTTCAAAAATAAAGATAAAGTCGAGTAGTAGCCTACTGCTTTGATTACATTGTGGAAGAATCATCTGGAAGCAAATGGAAAAGGTTAATTATGTACATCAATAAAATTTAAGAATTCATGTAAATTGTGAAGGTTTGCAGTGATCAAATGAAAAGCACATGCAGAAATGTGACATGCTGCACGAAAGTTTGGTCTAAGTTTGGTCCAAACTTTTCAGCCATTTCTCGTCATATGTTTGATATGAGGGCATTTTAAGAGCAGCCCTTTTCAAGGGAAATTTCTACTATGATCTTCTTTCAAACTGACATTTAAAGAATAGGAAAGGCTTT
The DNA here is from genome assembly GCA_037976565.1 of Mesocentrotus franciscanus. Classification (NCBI taxonomy): domain Eukaryota; kingdom Metazoa; phylum Echinodermata; class Echinoidea; order Camarodonta; family Strongylocentrotidae; genus Mesocentrotus; species Mesocentrotus franciscanus. The sequence goes on along the minus strand of CP137672.1, from coordinate 17,788,027 downwards.
GGAAAGCTCACAAACTATTTTTACCAGAACTCAACTATCTCTAAAATGTTAAGTCTTGTCTGTGTATTTGAATGAAACATTGTTTGTGAATTCTTGTTCAGAAATATTTGGTTCCTTAAAGGGACTTGGTAACATTGTTCAGATGAGAGAAAATGGTGCTGAGGTAGTGACTTCAATGCTAGATGTACAATCAAAGATAATCTGAAAGTTTGAGTGAAAACAGACCATTATTATTGATAAAAATTTGGAAAAACTGATCTGATCGATTCCTTAATTCTCCCAACTATACTATTACAATTTAATTACATTTTAGGTGAATGTAATTCGTCATAATTAAAGCAATGAATTGGCTCTATATACATGTACCATTCCAGACAAAAAAAGATTTTGAAAAGCCTGTACATGTTATGTCTTATTTTCATGGAAAACCAGTTGGGAAAATTCAAAAATGGTTGGGAGAATTTACTGTTAGAGGGTGTCGCACAGTGACGCCTTCAAAGAAAACCATAAATATATTTGTGGTTTGAGAATTTTTTCAGGATTTATTGCATGTTTATAGAGGGTTAGTACAGTAGAAGGAATATAATAGTAACATTTCATACAAAAATTATGCAGTTTTTTCATCAACATTCAACAATGTTACCGAGTCACTTTAAGAGATACATTTACAGTTTTTATGCCTCCGCTACAACGTAGCCGGAGGCATTATGTTTTCTGGTTGTCCGTCCGTCCGTACGTACGTACGTACGTCCCGTTCTCGTGATCGCGTTATCTCAAGAACCAATTGATGGATTACCGCCAAACTCGGGTCATGTATGTATCTTGCAGAGCTAATGAAGTGATTAGATTTTGGGGTCACGAGGTCCAAGGTCAAAGGTCACAAGGCTCATTATGTATGCAAAAATAGCTCGTGATCGCGTTATCTCAAGAACCGATTGATGGATTACCGCCAAACTTGGGTCATGTATGTATCTTGCAGAGCTAATGAACTGATTAGATTTTGGGGTCACGAGGTCAAAGGTCAAAGGTCACAGGGCTCATTGTGTATGCAAAAATAGCTTGTGATCGCGTTATCTCAAGAACCGATTGATGGATTACCGCCAAACTTGGGTCATGTATGTATCTTGCAGAGCTAATGAACTGATTAGATTTTGGGGTCACGAGGTCAAAGGTCAAAGGTCACAGGGCTCATTATGTATGCAAAAATAGCTCGTGATCGCGTTATCTCAAGAACCGATTGATGGATTACCGCCAAACTTGGGTTATGTATGTATCTTGCAGAGCTAATGAACTGATTAGATTTTGGGGTCACGAGGTCAAAGGTCACAGGGCTCGTTATGTATGCAAAATAGCTTGTGATCACATTATCTCAAGAACCGATTGATGGATTACCGCCAAACTTGGGTCATGTATGTATCTTGCAGAGCCAATGAACTGATTAGATTTGGGGTCACGAGGTCAAAGGTCACAGGGCTCATTATGTATCCTAAAATAGCTCGTGATCGCGTTATCATTAGAACCAACAGATGGATTACAATCAAACTTGAATTTTAAAAATTGCTTCCATTTTGGTTTGTAAAATTGCTCTATGGCGGAGGCATCATCGACTGCGCGCAGTTGAAGTTCCATCTAGTCTTTTCTGGAATCTGAACAATATTATTTCTCCTCCCTAATTCCCTACTTTACAATGCAGAGATTATTTCAGGAAACTTCATAAACCAGGAGATGAAGACTTTCACTTCGGAGAGTTTGAAAGACAAAGTTCTAGGAATTTACTTCTCTGCTCACTGGGTAAGGTACAATTCTGACTCAAAGTATTTATTATTTCTCAGCAACAACAACATTGAATACAATATGAAGTAGCACACATAACTTCCTTGCAATTAAGCTATTTACCCATGCTCATTCTGTATTTCTGTTTCATCATATCAGTATACAGATGTACAGTGTATGTTTAATATCTGTTAGTTAATTCGATGTAGCATAATATAGCTTTTAATTTCTAAATGTATCAGCTTTTCCACCTGACATCCTCAAATTGGCAACAACTATTTGTCTTTATCACTCTAACACAGTTTAAAATTTATAATACAAATGTGTATTAAATGAAACAGTGTGAATTAAATTACACAAACATCAACAAGAAATTTCTTGCTCTGTAATTTTCTCTCCTCCCCCCCCCCCATCCCCTCACCTTCCCCAATACCCCTCCCCCAATACCCCTCCCCAATCCCTCCCCAATCCCCTCCCCAATCCCCCTCCCCCAATCCCCCTCACCTCCTCCTACTTACCCTCATAGTGTCCACCGTGCAGAGTTTTCACGAAAGAGTTGAAGTCCACCTACGACAAGATCAAGGAGTCAGGACAGTCCTTTGAGATCATCTTCGCCAGCCGAGACAGAGCAGAGGACGCCTTTAAAAACTACTTTGGGGAGATGCCCTGGCTAGGTTTCCCATTTGGAGATAAGCGTATTGGCGAGCTGGCTAAGCTCTTTTCTGTCCAAGGTATGTTTAATAGATAATAGAGAGAGAGAGAGAAAAAGAGCCTCATTCATCACCAAAAGTTTGTCTAGATCCATTTTTATGTGAATCATGTTACAGGTATGTTTAGGGCCACGTCCTAGATGAACATGAATTTGGTCATTTGATGTCCAATACGATACCAAATATCCTGGAGTTCTGAAAATTAATTTTTACAATTTGATTTGGTCTCATCTAATCTGTATTTTTTTCTATATTTCTTCACCGTTAAGCTGTTATAGAATGTCAGCTTTAAAAAATGTATATATATTGATTTATACATTCTAGCTGTACATATGTTATTTTTGTAGGTGATTGGTACACTTTAAGGCTTTAAAGATACTATGTCCCTTTTGCAGCCAACATCAAATTCTGTAGAACTTTGCAGGAATTATGAATACGTCATGTATGTCCTACTGTATCTGTGAAATTAAAACGTTAGCAGTGTCCTTATATTAAAATTATGCAAGGAAACCTGTTTACTTGCTAGACTTCACTGTCAGACACTATTGAGTGACTGACTGGCTTTTTTTCTTCTTCGGTAATAACGTACATAAAATGAGCTGTAAAGGGTACATGAGCATTTGTCTACATCAATATCCCACTTCATGTAATGGCCAAAATTAAACTGATTGAATCTTTGTGCAGCACAAAACATACGACCATTCGGTACAATGGTCTGAAATCAGACTATTAGCACTTTTTAGCACGTACAGTTGTGTAGCACTAAAGTCGATTCGACAACTAATAGTCGTTTTTTACCCCACTTAAAGACATTTTCAAGCCCCCCTTTTTTTAGGGAAGTTCTAAATTAGTATTATCTTTCAAATGCCGTTGGAATTTAACTTTTTCATTTTGTTGGCCTGCAAACGGGACATACATGTACAGTAGTACCTTTAAGGGCAAGGAAACATTTAAAAAAGTGAAATATTGTGTTTTTATGACATTCCTTTCTTCACCAATCTAAAATTATGAAGAATGTTGGGTAGATGCTCGTTCACATATGATGCGGCAAAACCGCTGCGTTTTTGTACATGTTTATGATACATTTCTGTATCTTAAGCACAGAGCTCAATGAATACGCACATGTAAGTCCTTTGATGCGTGCAGTTGTCATTCATTTACACATTTTTTTTCTAAACGCGGCTGCTTTTTTACGGCGGCTTACAATGCCATATCTGAACAAGCCTTAACTGTACTCTGGATGCTTCCATACACTGTACCTGCACGATTCAAATGGAATGCGAGAAATCCGCAAGCATAGCTACTCTAATCCTCAGTGAAACTAGAAAATTATTATCATGGTTCAGTTTACAATGACAAGGATCTGTTTTCCTACATTTGCAATTCTCGTAGTTTGATGTGTTGTATATTCATTTCATGGAGAAGTTTGTCAGCACGACGTGGACATCGCCATTTTCTTTATAATGTGACAAATTATGCAAAGTCGTTTATCAAGTATTTTTTTTCAAATTTATGGATGCTTCCTTCCCACTGTGTCAGTGTGTGGTGATGGTATATTTCATTCACCTGCTATTATATGTTGTACTACAACTGTCAGAACGCAAATAGTTCTGTTAACTGCTATGTTTTATATTTTTAAATAAATGAGTCACAACTGTTCCCCTTTTATACATTTTTAGCTGATTATAATTTTTACATTTTCACTTTTTCAGCAATGATTTTCCTTCATCGAAAAGTAAAGATTTTGTTATTGCATTAAAGGAAACCTCACCCCAAAGAATAAGTGTATGTATTCTGAAAAAATGAGATGTATTTCTGCCCTTTGATGTACAATATTCCTTACGAAAATGTACAAGAGATATATGAATGAAGATATTCTTAGCATGATGTGATGCCTTTTAGCTTGACATGGGCACAGCCATTTTCTTGAAAATGTGACCAGTTGAAGTTGTACATGTATCATGCACCAAGCTTTATAGTTGGAAAGACTCTTCAAATCAATAACAAAACCTTTCCTTTTCAATGAGGAAAAATCATAGCTGAGAAGATAGAAATTATATTTGGTGAAAAATATATACCGGTAACAGGGAAACAATTGTATCTAATTCAGTCATAAATACTAAAAATATAGCAGTTGACAGATCTATTTCATTTATGAGAAACCTTCACCCCAGAAGAGCACCAACTTATTTATACAATTTGCGTTCTGGCAATTGTAGGACAAAGGATAAGAGCAGGTGAATGAAATCCTTCATCACCACACACACCTGGGAAGGAAGCATCCATAAATTTGAATACATTTACTTGATAAACGACTTCACATAGTACGTCACGTTATCAAGAAATGACGATGCCCATGTGGTGCTGAGAAACAGTACATTATTCTTGCTTTATGCATCTCCCATACACTTTGGTGGGGAATCTTGTAGATTAATGGGCAAGAATATAATATATCTCTCAGAATAAGTCAATTTCTTTCTTAGGGTGAGGTTTCCTTTAAATAGTCTTTCCAAGCCATTCTGAAATGCTGTACATCCACTTGTACTACTGAATTGTTTAATTGGGAAATGATTACGGTACGTGAATGTCACAATGCTCACATACATGTAACTGCAGTGTATCAAAATCGTTCTTGGGGAGAATCTATAGTAAGTTGCATGAGAACCATATGTGCCCATGCTCATTATGTGGCTATGTATTGATTGATGGTAACAAAGGCAACTTAAAGGCATTCTAGGTCTTCTCAGTTGGAAATATTTTCTTTTATAAAAATGGATTCTAGAATGTAGGCAATCTAATTGGTCAAATGACACCATATGACTGCGACTGGAGTCACTGGACAAGCCTCATTCACCAGCTGCCAGGAGCATATTTACTAATGCCCTCTCAAACATGAATTATCTGAATACCATTTACAGCATAGACCTATTACAGATATGTCCATGTTTACAATAAAAATGTAGCATTTTCACTCTCAGACTAGGTCCAGAGTCAAGCCTTCATACTGATAATACCTTTATTTTTAGTTAAAAATATGAATGTGACTGATTTGTTCATCAATTTATCTTGAACGTGTTTACAACTCACAAGCATTTATTGTAGTTTCAGGCGAAAAACTTCATGATCATAAATTTATGCCTGTTGTTTTCTTACTATTTGCAGATTACATCATTCATGTACATGTAGTATGACAGTTCATTCATATTGATGATAATTATTTCATGATGGTAAATTCATTTCTATACTACGCATACATGTACAACTGGATACTTCTTTCATTCATATACTACAAGTACTGTATATAATATTTCATTCATGTGTATACTACGTTCATATGATAGTTCATTTGACAATAAGACCCCGTTCTCATTCACTTCGTTGGAGCGGTCTAACTAAGACCCGGTTCTTAGGTGAGTGAGAACGGTCAAAGTGGTCCAGGAAGTGGACTTCTGGACCGCTCCAGAAGACCACCTCGGGAGGTGGTCTTGAGGAACGGGTCTTATTAAGAGCGGTTTGGAGCGCTCTAACGTGCGAGTGTGAACGGAAGCGTACTTTGAACGGAAGTGAGCTAGTGACGTTCCGCACGAAACATGTAGTACGGTACATACGCTTAGTATTCCGCGCACGAAAAATTTACCCGCTGACCTGAGCTGCCATAGCAACAAGACCACTTTGACTCGTGGAGCGGTTTGAGCCATAAAAAACTGCTCGGAGTGTGAACCCTCGCAAACCGTTCCTCAAGACCCGTTCCTCTGGAGCGGTCTAACTAAGACCACTTTCAAAGTGAGTGAGAACGGGGTCTAATACATTCATATTATGATAGTTCATTCATTTGTATACTACACGTACGGTATGTGATTGTTTATTCATTTGGAGACTACATACATGTACCGGTATGTTGTGGTGTGTGCCTGTAATCCAGCTGCTAGGAAGTCGGAGTGAGTTAGTTCACTGGTTCACTGGTTCACTGGTATGATAGTACATTTCATAGGTGGCAAACACTGTATGGAATTGATGAAGGAAGACCTTGGGCCATTGTGGCTATGTATTTATTCTGAGAATTCAAGGGTGAGATCCTGTCACCACAAAATCTCTGCTAGTGCTGTTTATTAATTAATGACTGTACTTTAATAATTACCGTTGACTAGTTGCCATCCTCTGGAATTCAGATATATCCTGTTTTCAGACAATGAGAATTCATCATACAATGTAACGCTTCATGTATATGACGAGTTATTTCTTTTTTGCCTGGTCTGAACATATATATAAAGAAACATATAGCGAAAGGCATATTTGAGCATCATTTGACAAAAACTCAATAGACAATCAGGGACAGGTACATGTACTTGTATTACATTTTGCTTATTATTTCTACATTTTACAGTACATTTTATTTATTGCATCCCCCGGCAGTATGCCGGTGGGGTACTTTGGATTCAGCAGCGTTACGCCGCTGCCACCGCCGCCACCGCGTCATATTCTTGCGTGCGCTCTAACTACCACATTCCTAGACGGATTTCTTTCATGCTGCCTCCAGCGTTCCGTCTTTTATAGGGTCAAAGGTCATATTTTGATAGTTGTCTTGTGTGCACTCTAGTGTGCGGTCTAACTGCATCATTCCTAGACGGATTTCTTTCAAATTGTGTATGGAGGTGTATCTTAGTATAATCTACACACCTATAACTTTTGGTGATGCTGCCCCCAGTGTTCCGTCTTCTACATGTACATGTATAGGGTAAAAGACCATATTTTTGTGGGTGGATTGTGTGCGCTCTATTGGCCACATTTTTCAAGGGATTTGGTTCAAATTTTGAACGTGTATCTTGGTATAATATACAAGCCTCTAGATTTTGGTGATGCTGCCTCCAGTGTTCCATCTTTTATAGGGTCAAAGGTCATATTTTGATACAGTGTAGTTGTCTTGTGTGCACTCTAGTGTGCGGTCTAACTGCATCATTCCTTGACGAATTTCTTTCAAATTGAGGTTGGAGGTGTATGTTGGTAAAATCTACGCACCCATAGTTTTGGGTGATGCTGCCATCAGTGTTCGTCTATTATAGGGTCAAAGGTCATATATTGGTGGGTGTCTAGTGTGTACTCTGCAGGTCACATTTCATGACAGATTTCTTTCAAATTTTGAATGGAGATGTATCTTGGTACAATCTACACATCTACACTTTTGGGCGATGCTGCCCTCATTGTTCCGTCTTTAATATGGTCAAAGGTCATATGTCTTTTATGCTCTCTAACTGCCACATTTCTTGACAGATTTCTTTCAAATGTTGTATGGAGGTGTGTCTTTGTACACCTACACACATATTGTTTTGGTGATGCTGCTCCTAGTCTTGACAATAGTCCAAGCCACTAGTGGCGATCTCTACGTCATCCTTTTGTTTTAGGGAGGGAAGAGGGGATCTTTGTCCCTCCTTCGAACATAAGGATGACACAAAATCGCTGCCACTGCTGGAGGATACATTCGCATTGCACAGCAATACAGATTGCGATATTTATAGTTAGTTGTACATTTTACAGTACATTTTTTAGGTTGCAAACACTGAATGGAATTGATGAAGGAAGACCTTTAAAAGGCCATTGTGGCTATTGTAATGTATTCTGAGAATTCAAGCATGATAGTATAGTATTAATGACTGCTTTGAGAGAAATAGTTGTTTTTATTCGCTCGAGGGAAGGATACAATTGTGCTATTGCCTGAGGCATGCCGAGGGCAATAGCCCAATTGTAACTTCCCGAGAGTGTATAAAAACAACTATTTCTCGAATATTAAAGCAGTCATTAATACTTTATATGCCGAAAAAAGAGTCAAATTACCAATCAACTGGTAGAACAGGACTGGTTTGTGAGTCACAACTCCCTTTCCTTCCTGTTTAAGCATTGCTGAAAAACACTTAAAAACTCTCGTCGAGTTGGAAAAATCTTCATAATTGTAACAAGGTAGATATCATCTCATGACGCTAAAGTCCGAATCTAAAATATAGTTATAGTGATCGACTGCTACGAGAGGACTAGCTGTTTTTATTATACGCTCAAGAGATAGACCTAGACCTAGACCTAGTCTAGTTGTCAGTTGAATCCCCTGCCATCACCCGAGCGCGCCTGTGCAGGCGGCGCCGAGGGTGAGGATTCAACTTTCTGCAAGCCAGTATGGCAGTATAGAAACAGCCAGCGCGAGTATTAAAGCAGTCGCTATGACTTTTCACCGACCGTACGAATTATCACAATAATCTACCAAGAATTCTTACCTTAATTAGCCTTTTATTGAGTAAAGATTGGTTAAATAAAACATCACAGAAAATCTGAGACACTGTCGAGTCTGTTAATCTTTGCTAGCAAAATGACGTGACTGAAATTTTCAAGCAATTAAAAAACCTAAAATGTAGCGACTATGAAATTATCGCACAAAAAAAATTAATGTAAGGTGTCCGTGCTCAGCAAGACTGAACTAATTTCCCGGTAACTGGAATTTTGCCGGGATTTTTTAAAGTACCAGAGCGAAGGTTTTAAAATGCTTTTATCCTTAATAATGTTGGTATCATTGCAAAGGTAATGTTACAATCTTTCTAATAATTCATATTTACTTTTCAAAAATTGTTACAGAATTGACTAATCTGCTATCAAAAATGATGAATTTGCTACCCGTTTTGTTCGGCCTCGATCGGCCCGCTGTTCGCTGGTACGATGTGTGACGTAATAAGTTGGGCACATGAGCGAGAGCTCCCAAGCCCCCTCACACAGCTCTGTCCGCTGCATGCATTATACGTATACGAAAGCCACTCGAACGCGAAATATCCTATCAAAATTTAACTTGCTACATGATAGTACTGCACTGCACTTGGTGCACTGCGAATTTTAAATCATGACCATTATTTGAACAATTGATGAAGATTTATTTGATTATTTGTATGTTTTAGTAGGCTCCACGCCGGAGTTAGGGTCAAAAATGGATACGAAAGTACACTAGCGCCGTGAAATGCCCAAGGTCGAGCTGGCTGAGCCGAGCTGCCCGCCGCACAGGCCCCGCTGAACAGGCGATCGATCCGTCATGCACTGGGGTGACTGGGCGAGACATTTTCTCATTTTTAGAAAGTGTAGGGCTATTTTGGCAAATTTCACGGATAAAAAATACAAAGAAGAATAGATGTGAGAACAGTGAGATTATGATATCTTGCGAATACCATTTACATAATTATATGCACAATAAATGGAACTGCACGACATCATAAAAATGCAAAGCCAAACCAAAGGGACCCTCGCGATTCACTGCATGATCATCATGGTCTCCGTATAATCAACACTCCAACAGCAAAGCTTCACAGCAAATTACACAAAACGGAAGAATATTTGGACAAATCGATCTGCACGATTCACCCCCTCGTATTGCATTACAAAATTTGCTTAATATGCAATAATAAATGTAATTACATGATTTCGAGATTGTTATTCCACTTTCATCAAAGCTGGCCTAGGTATGAATCATTCGAAGTCTGGATAATGTATACTGAATGCAGAATACCGCACGCGAGCTGAGCGAGAGCCGAGCTAGAGGCCTAGGAATTTCGATCGTGCCCAACCTCTGACGTCATAAGTCTGTACTCCGTAATTTTATTTTTCAAGCCAGGAAAAGAAGTTCTGAGAAGGTCTTGGAAAAAGCATCTTGTCGCGTTTCATTTATATTTATAATACTGTAGAGCAGATGATTTGTGTTCATATTGGTGTAAGCTTTCAGCTACATGTATAATTTGTCCATTTTGTGACATTTTGTGACATTTCTTCGCTCAGGTACTTTAACTATTTTTTTTAACTATTACATGGCTTTGGCATTTTTCGTTTATTTTCGGGAATAGTTAAAACAACGACTGCAATTTCGACCAATCAGATGGCTGGATTTCTTAAGTGAGGTATATAAATAGTATTAATGACTGCTTTGAGAGAAATAGTTGTTTTTATTCGCTCGAGGGAAGGATACAATTGTGCTATTGCCCGAGGCATGCCGAGGGCAATAGCCCAATTGTAACTTCCCGAGAGCGTATAAAAACAACTATTTCTCGAATATTAAAGCAGTCATTAATACTTTTATATGCCGAAAAAAAGAGTCAAATTACCAATCAACTGGTAGAACAGGACTGGTTTGTGAGTCACAACTCCCTTTCCTTCCTGTTTAAGCATTGCTGAAAAACACTTAAAAACTCTCGTCGAGTTGGAAAAATCTTCATGCTTGATGATATCTACCTTGTTACAATTGAGGAAATGACGCTAAAGTCCGAATCTAAAATATAGTTATAGTGATCGACTGCTACGAGAGGACTAGCTGTTTTTATTATACGCTCAAGAGATAGACCTAGACCTAGACCTAGTCTAGTTGTCAGTTGAATCCCTGCCATCACCCCGCGCGCGCTGGCGGCGCGCAAGGGGTGAGGGATTCAACTTTCTCGCAAGCCAGTATGGCAGTATAGAAACAGCCAGTGCGCGAGTATTAAAGCAGTCGCTATGACTTTTCACCGACCGTACGAATTATCACAATAATCTACCAAGAATTCTTACCTTAATTAGCCTTTTATTGAGTAAAGATTGGTTAAATAAAACATCACAGAAAATCTGAGACACTGTCGAGTCTGTTAATCTTTGCTAGCAAAATGACGTGACTGAAATTTTCAAGCAATTAAAAACCTAAAATGTAGCGACTATGAAATTATCGCACAAAAAAATTAATGTAAGGTGTCCGTGCTCAGCAAGACTGAACTAATTTCCGGTAACTGGAATTTTGCCGATTTTTAAACTATTTTTTAAAACTATTACATGGCTTTGGCATTTTTCGCTTATTTTCGGGAATAGTTAAAACAACGACTGCAATTTCGACCAATCAGATGGCTGGATTTCTTAAGTGAGGTATATAATGCTGTTTATTAATTAATCACTGTACTTAATTACTATTGACTGCCATCCTCTGGAATTCCAAGATACCCTGAGTTCAGACAATGAGAATTCATCATAAAGGTGTACCCTTACAGAAAAATCTTATGGTGCAACTCTGTGATAGTTGGTATATCTGTAGTAAAGGTCAATGGTGAATGGTACATGTACATGTACTGTATGGTGTACCATTAGGTGTGTCTTCAGAGAAGTTAGCTCGAGATATTTTGCTAAGCGTTCGCGCATAGTGCGAGTCTTCGGGCTGGTGAAGACGCACTGGACAATTAGCGGGATATTTTGCCAAATAGTGGGATAGTTTGCAAACTAGCCCAAGATATCTTGGGATGACTATCTCGACCAAATATCCCGCTAATTGCAACTGCGGGCTGATGAAGACGCAAATTAGCTTGATAATTTGCGATTGGGATAGTTAAAATAGCGGGTTATTTGGCAATCTCGAGCTGATGAAGGCGGGCCTATTATGTATGGTGAGTGATGTAGCCCAGTGGTAATGATATCCAAAGTCCTTTGGAAGCGCATAGAGATGTTATATCATAATATGATATGCAATATTATAGTATTAATGACTGCTTTGAGAGAAATAGTTGTTTTTATTCGCTCGAGGGAAGGATACAATTGTGCTATTGCCCGAGGCATGCCGAGGGCAATAGCCCAATTGTAACTTCCCGAGAGCGTATAAACAACTATTTCTCGAATATTAAAGCAGTCATTAATACTTTTATATGCCGAAAAAAGAGTCAAATTACCAATCAACTGGTAGAACAGGACTGGTTTGTGAGTCACAACTCCCTTTCCTTCCTGTTTAAGCATTGCTGAAAACACTTAAAAACTCTCGTCGAGTTGGAAAAATCTTCATAATTGTAACAAGGTAGATATCATCTCATGACGCTAAAGTCCGAATCTAAAATATAGTTATAGTGATCGACTGCTACGAGAGGACTAGCTGTTTTTATTATACGCTCAAGAGATAGACCTAGACCTAGACCTAGTCTAGTTGTCAGTTGAATCTCTGCCATCACCCCGAGGCGCGCCTGCGGCGCGCCGAGGGGTGAGGGGATTCAACTTTCTCGCAAGCCAGTATGGCAGTATAGAAACAGCCAGTGCGCGAGTATTAAAGCAGTCGCTATGACTTTTCACCGACCGCACGAATTATCACAATAATCTACCAAGAATTCTTACCTTAATTAGCCTTTTATTGAGTAAAGATTGGTTAAAACATCACAGAAAATCTGAGACACTGTCGAGTCTGTTAATCTTTGCTAGCAAAATGACGTGACTGAAATTTTCAAGCAATTAAAAACCTAAAATGTAGCGACTATGAAATTATCGCACAAAAAAATTAATGTAAGGTGTCCGTGCTCAGCAAGACTGAACTAATTTCCGGTAACTGGAATTTTGCCGGATTTTTAACTATTTTTTTAACTATTACATGGCTTTGGCATTTTTCGCTTATTTTCGGGAATAGTTAAAACAACGACTGCAATTTCGACCAATCAGATGGCTGGATTTCTTAAGTGAGGTATATAAATAGTATTAATGACTGCTTTGAGAGAAATAGTTGTTTTTATTCGCTCGAGGGAAGGATACAATTGTGCTATTGCCCGAGGCATGCCGAGGGCAATAGCCCAATTGTAACTTCCCGAGAGCGTATGAAAAACTATTTCTCGAATATTAAAGCAGTCATTAATACTTTATATGCCGAAAAAAAGAGTCAAATTACCAATCAACTGGTAGAACAGGACTGGTTTGTGAGTCACAACTCCCTTTCCTTCCTGTTTAAGCATTGCTGAAAAACACTTAAAAACTCTCGTCGAGTTGGAAAAATCTTCATGCTTGATGATATCTACCTTGTTACAATTGAGGAAATGACGCTAAAGTCCGAATCTAAAATATAGTTATAGTGATCGACTGCTACGAGAGGACTAGCTGTTTTTATTATACGCTCAAGAGATAGACCTAGACCTAGACCTAGTCTAGTTGTCAGTTGAATCCCTGCCATCACCCCGAGGCGCCTGTGCGGGCGGCGCCAAGGGGTGAGGGATTCAACTTTCTCGCAAGCCAGTATGGCAGTATAGAAACAGCCAGTGCGCGAGTATTAAAGCAGTCGCTATGACTTTTCACCGACCGTACGAATTATCACAATAATCTACCAAGAATTCTTACCTTAATTAGCCTTTTATTGAGTAAAGATTGGTTAAATAAAACATCACAGAAAATCTGAGACACTGTCGAGTCTGTTAATCTTTGCTAGCAAAATGACGTGACTGAAATTTTCAAGCAATTAAAAAACCTAAAATGTAGCGACTATGAAATTATCGCACAAAAAAAATTAATGTAAGGTGTCCGTGCTCAGCAAGACTGAACTAATTTCCGGTAACTGGAATTTTGCCGGGATTTTTTAACTATTTTTTTTAACTATTACATGGCTTTGGCATTTTTCGTTTATTTTCGGGAATAGTTAAAACAACGACTGCAATTTCGACCAATCAGATGGCTGGATTTCTTAAGTGAGGTATATAAATAGTATTAATGACTGCTTTGAGAGAAATAGTTGTTTTTATTCGCTCGAGGGAAGGATACAATTGTGCTATTGCCCGAGGCATGCCGAGGGCAATAGCCCAATTGTAACTTCCCGAGAGCGTATAAAACAACTATTTCTCGAATATTAAAGCAGTCATTAATACTTTTATATGCCGAAAAAAGAGTCAAATTACCAATCAACTGGTAGAACAGGACTGGTTTGTGAGTCACAACTCCCTTTCCTTCCTGTTTAAGCATTGCTGAAAAACACTTAAAACTCGTCGAGTTGGAAAAATCTTCATGCTTGATGATATCTACCTTGTTACAATTGAGGAAATGACGCTAAAGTCCGAATCTAAAATATAGTTATAGTGATCGACTGCTACGAGAGGACTAGCTGTTTTTATTATACGCTCAAGAGATAGACCTAGACCTAGACCTAGTCTAGTTGTCAGTTGAATCCCTGCCATCACCCCGAGGCGCCTGTGCGGGCGGCGCCAAGGGGTGAGGGGATTCAACTTTCTCGCAAGCCAGTATGGCAGTATAGAAACAGCCAGTGCGCGAGTATTAAAGCAGTCGCTATGACTTTTCACCGACCGTCGAATTATCACAATAATCTACCAAGAATTCTTACCTTAATTAGCCTTTTATTGAGTAAAGATTGGTTAAATAAAACATCACAGAAAATCTGAGACACTGTCGAGTCTGTTAATCTTTGCTAGCAAAATGACGTGACTGAAATTTTCAAGCAATTAAAAACCTAAAATGTAGCGACTATGAAATTATCGCACAAAAAAATTAATGTAAGGTGTCCGTGCTCAGCAAGACTGAACTAATTTCCGGTAACTGGAATTTTGCCGGGATTTTTAAACTATTTTTTAAAACTATTACATGGCTTTGGCATTTTTCGTTTATTTTCGGGAATAGTTAAAACAACGACTGCAATTTCGACCAATCAGATGGCTGGATTTCTTAAGTGAGGTATATAATGCTGTTTATTAATTAATCACTGTACTTAATTACTATTGACTGCCATCCTCTGGAATTCCAAGATACCCTGAGTTCAGACAATGAGAATTCATCATAAAGGTGTACCCTTACAGAAAAAATCTTATGGTGCAACTCTGTGATAGTTGGTATATCTGTAGTAAAGGTCAATGGTGAATGGTACATGTACATGTACTGTATGGTGTACCATTAGGTGTGTCTTCAGAGAAGTTAGCTCGAGATATTTTGCTAAGCGTTCGCGCATAGTGCGAGTCTTCGGGCTGGTGAAGACGCACTGGACAATTAGCGGGTATTTTGCCAAATAGTGGGATAGTTTGCAAACTAGCCCAAGATATCTTGGGATGACTATCTCGACCAAATATCCCGCTAATTGCAACTGCGGGTGATGAAGACGCAAATTAGCTTGATAATTTGCGATTGGGATAGTTAAAATAGCGGGTTATTTGGCAATCTCGAGCTGATGAAGGCGGGCCTATTATGTATGGTGAGTGATGTAGCCCAGTGGTAATGATATCCAAAGTCCTTTGGAAGCGCATAGAGATGTTATATCATAATATGATATGCAATATTATAGTATTAATGACTGCTTTGAGAGAAATAGTTGTTTTTATTCGCCGAGGAAGGATACAATTGTGCTATTGCCCGAGGCATGCCGAGGGCAATAGCCCAATTGTAACTTCCCGAGAGCGTATAAACAACTATTTCTCGAATATTAAAGCAGTCATTAATACTTTTATATGCCGAAAAAAGAGTCAAATTACCAATCAACTGGTAGAACAGGACTGGTTTGTGAGTCACAACTCCCTTTCCTTCCTGTTTAAGCATTGCTGAAAAACACTTAAAAACTCTCGTCGAGTTGGAAAAATCTTCATAATTGTAACAAGGTAGATATCATCTCATGACGCTAAAGTCCGAATCTAAAATATAGTTATAGTGATCGACTGCTACGAGAGGACTAGCTGTTTTTATTATACGCTCAAGAGATAGACCTAGACCTAGACCTAGTCTAGTTGTCAGTTGAATCCCCTGCCATCACCCGGCGCGCCTGTGCGGGCGGCGCCGAGGGGTGAGGGATTCAACTTTCTCGCAAGCCAGTATGGCAGTATAGAAACAGCCAGTGCGCGAGTATTAAAGCAGTCGCTATGACTTTTCACCGACCGTACGAATTATCACAATAATCTACCAAGAATTCTTACCTTAATTAGCCTTTTATTGAGTAAAGATTGGTTAAAACATCACAGAAAATCTGAGACACTGTCGAGTCTGTTAATCTTTGCTAGCAAAATGACGTGACTGAAATTTTCAAGCAATTAAAAAACCTAAAATGTAGCGACTATGAAATTATCGCACAAAAAAAATTAATGTAAGGTGTCCGTGCTCAGCAAGACTGAACTAATTTCCGGTAACTGGAATTTTGCCGGGATTTTTTAACTATTTTTTTAGACTATTACATGGCTTTGGCATTTTTCGTTTTATTTTCGGGAATAGTTAAAACAACGACTGCAATTTCGACCAATCAGATGGCTGGATTTCTTAAGTGAGGTATATAAACAAGAATGGCATATTATTATAATAGTAGTAGCAGCAGCAGCAGTCGTCTTAACTATGGCAGGCCATTCATATTGGTCTCTCAATTATGATCTTTAGATAATATTTTTTCCTTCAATAATGAACTATCAAAAAATGTAAATTCTGTAGATTTGTGACCATGATTTATACGTTCCTTGAGAGATCAATGCCAGTAAATGGTTAGAGCAAACAGTGGCATGAACGGCCTGCCATAGTTAAGTCCAACTTAAAGTCGATCTTAGTCTTTGTGAAACACCCCCCCCCCCCAGGGGTTTAAGCAGTAAAGTCAGAAGTGTTAGAAAAAGCAGAGAATAGCAGGATGCTTTCTTTTTCTTTTTTTTCAGGCATACCAAAACTGGCTATCGTGGATGCCCAGGGAAAGGTTATCACAGCAGATGCCAGAGGTAGTGTTACGAAGGATCCAGAGGGCAAGGTACTTTACGCAGTATCTCGGATTATATGACCATAAAACCCAAAACCATCTTAAAGCCCCTCTAAAGTGGTGGGAGCCCCAAATTTGCCCCAAATTTGAGGGCAATATTTCTCTTAAATTATATCATAATGTGAAAGAGGATGTAATTTATGACACGCTTCTGCAAAGATTTTCTGTTGTACGCGAAAAACCTAAATTTTGTATTCTCTCATCAATATTCGACTTCAAACACATTTGCTTTGAAAATCCTTGCAGAAATGTGTCTTAAATGACATCCTCTTTTACATTTAATATGATACAATTTTGCCATCAAATATTTGGGGCTCCCAACACTTTAGAAGGGCTTTAAAGTTTCATGTTATAATAATAATAATAAAACTGATAATAACAATAACAATTACAATAATGATAATCATTATGATAATAATAATAGTAATAACAAAAAAATAATAATATTAATAACGATTCAATTCAAGTTTATTTTCACAATTGGTTGAATACAAAGAAATACAATTAATATAACAAATCTTCCAAAGAAACATACATGTACTAATGTGAACAACAAAGGCCAACAGGCCCATCAAGGTAAATGCCAGACTAAATGAAATTACATAAAATGATCACTTATCATGCTTTTTATAAGGGGGAAATAAATAAAAATTACAAAATAATTTTTAAAAGATTTTTTTTTATAAAGAATATGAAAACAGCAAATAAATAAAATACAATACAATACAACATATATACAATGGTGATGATGATAATAATAATAATAAAATGATGATAATAATGATACTGATGCTGATGCTGATGAGGAGGAGTAGGAGGAGATGTCTTGTTTACACATGGTAGCCTCATCAGTATTAATACTGTTAGGGCTCTGTAATCATGTTATTACCCTGTCACACATGTCTTTGGTTTAACAAAACAAATGTTGAATCTCAAAACAAGCTCACACTTAAGAAGACAGCGTTTAAAAAATTCAAAACATTTAGCAATAGTTTGATAGGAATGTGTGCTATATATGAAAACAATTGTGTATGTTATGTTTATTTCTTTGTTGGCAAATTTTAAAGTTATGTCTTTCACCTACTTTCTATTCATTCTTGCAATTTACTCTGATGAGTGCAAGACAAAAAGCGTTAGTGCATGTATGTCTGTATTTGTAACTTATTCTACCATATGAATAATAAGCTGTAGTTCTGAATATATTTTCTTTTCTTTGTTTCTTAGGAGTTTCCATGGTATCCTAAGGCCTGCTGTGAGTTGGACGCTGTCTCTGCTGCTATGGTCAATGTAGAACCTTGTCTTATTCTCTTTACAGGTATGTTGTACTTTGAAGGAAAATCCAACCTTTAGGTAAAGACCAGTTTTGGAAACGCCCCTCTCTCAAAAAAATGAAATGGAAGCTCTCATTACCAATCATGTGAAAGAATATGTTTTGACTAATACATGATGATACAAATTTTGCCGGAAAGTCGGGAAACCGCTTACTAATTGATATATTTTGTAAATTATTATATCTATTGGGACCAAATAGATATCGCGCACATGGTCGCGTAGTCCCATGTACATCTTTCTGTGTACAGTGCTTGTAACTTCATTGTATCATGTATCATTTTGATGATTCCAGAACCTTGCAGTACATACCAATACTTATATGCTAGATGATCACCCTTTTCTGATCGATTTCACAACGTTTCTTTCACAATGCAATCGCATGACCAGAACTGGTCTTTCTCTTTAAAGATACTGTGTCCCTTTTGCAGTCAACATCAAATTCTGTAGAACATTGCAGTAATCATGAATATGTTATGTATGTCCTATCTGTGAAATTTAAACGTTCGCAATGTCCTAGTATTCAAATTATGCAAGGAAACCTGTTTAATTTATAGACTTCACTGTCAGACACTATTGAGTGACTGACTGACTTCTTTTTTCTTTGGTAATAACATACATAAATGAGCTGTAAAGGGTACATGCAGCATTTTGTCTACATCAATAACAAATTCTTGTTATGGCCAAAATTAAACTGATTGAGTCTTTGCGCAGCACAAAACATGTGACCATTCGGTACAAGGGTCTAAAAATCAGACTACTTACTTTAGTGATTGCAATCACTTATGTCGATTTGACAACTAATCTTTGTTATTTTCCCACAAAAAGACATTTTCAAGCCCTTTTGTTTTGACAGAAGTTCTAAATTAGTATTATCTTTCAAATGCCATTGGAATTTAATCTTTTCATTTTTTGGGCCTGCAAATGGGATATAGTACCTTTAAATGGGAAGTCCACCCTAATATTAAGTTGGTTTTAGTAGAAGCAAAAACATGAGAGAAATAGGTCAGTGAAAGTTTTAGCAAATTCTGATTAAAAATAAAAAAGGTATTAATTTTTTAAGTTGCGATCAAACATTGTGTTTCTCTTATTTTTCTGCTTTCATAAAAATGAACTCACTACAAAGGTTGGATTGCCCTTTAATAATCTTCATACTAAAGCTACGGATGCATTCTGATATAGTGATTACATTGTAAAGGAAACTGTCTAGAAACAAGGGGGAAATGATGATTATGTAATGCGTAAGAATTGGTGTATCTAGGAGGATTTGGAATCATTGACGTGTTAAGAAATTGACTCGACCTTTCAGATTGTCACGTGCACTGCACACAGAAATGTGTATATCGGACTACTCACTCATACACATACATGTGCCTTGAATGTTCGGTCCAAACTGTCAACTATTTCTCGTCATGAAGAGCAATCTTTATCAGGGGTCATTTCTTCTATGTTATTCTTCCAAACTAACATAAAAATAATTAGAAAGGTCACAAATAAGTTTCTCCTTTAGTGGCGGAACTCAACCTTCTGATTTTGAGAAAAAGTTAAACTAAACATCAAGTATTAAACAGATCCAATGATTTGGGGAAAATAAGTGTAACGTATAAAAGAAAGTTTTAAATTTTAAAAATTGTAATCCATCAAACAAAAATTCTGACTACCCTAGCAAGCAACTCTCCACTTCATTGCACTGAGAATTATAACAAATATTCTTCTCCACGATTGTTGAAGAAGATAGATTTCATTCATAATTTGTGTAATTGAAACAAAAAATTAAAAACGTGTGTCTCAAAGTATCTAGGACGTTTGACAACATTTTTGTGGGAAAAAAGTGCACTGAGGCCTCCATGACATCACTGAATTAAATATGTTTGAATAAATGAATGTAATGAATGGTTGATTGAATAAAAGAAAAAAATAATCTAATTTTTACTTTTCTGCCATGATAATCAGAGATTGAAGAGGATGAGGAGGGGGAGGAATGTACAAGGAAGGCTATGGAGATGATGAAACCCATAGCGGAGGAGATGAAAGCTGCCGAGGAAGCAAAAGGCCAGGAACTAGTCTGCAAGTTTATTGTAGCTGGTGACGTAAGTATTTACCTAACCCCTTGGACTTTTATTCATAAGGGCACACAAAGTTAAAGCCATACTGTACTAGAAGCACTAATGCAAAATCCCCTCAAGCGCCATCCCAGGTCGGCTGTAGCAGTATTGACTCATAACTCGCTGCTTCCCTAGCTGGGCTGTTGGTTCTCGCATCGAGTCCTGTGTCTGCAAAGTGGAAATTAGGTATTGGGTTACGCACTGTTGGCAAGTTAACCATGAGATGGAGCTGTGCAATAAACAGTAGGCTAGGGCAGAAAGTTCATCAGTTCAGTATCGCTTTAAACTTGCTTTTAATATAGTCCACTGATTTAAGGAGCACCAAATGTCCAGCTCTTGATTTTGTTATCCATAACAGTAATTTTGTATTTACAAAATGAATAAACAAACTTTAAAGATAAAGGCCAGTTCTGGTCATGCGATTGCATTGTGAAAGAAATGTTGTGAAATCGATCAGAAATGGTTGATCATCTAGCATATAAGTATTGGTGTGTACTGCAAGGTTCTGGAATCATCAAAATGATAAGAAATTTGGCCCAGTCTTGGTAAAGTTACAAGCACTGTACACAGAAAGATGTATATGGGACTACACGACCACGTGCGATATCTATTTGGTCCCAATAGATATAATAATTTACCAAATATATCAATTATTAGGCGGTTTCCCAGCAAAATTTTTATCATCACGTATTAGTACAAACATATTCTTTCACATGATTGGTAACAACAGCTTCCATTTCAATTTTTTGTTTTTTTTGTTCCCAATACTGGTCTTTCCCTTTAACTGTAGATGAAATGAAATAAGTCTTGAAATGAAAATAAGAAGTTTTGTATAATGTCATGCTTTATGTTTGTTCATTTAGTTATGGGATTATGGTACTTGTATAGGATGAGGAGGTTGACACCTGGTGCTCAATCAATCATTGGATTAATACATTGTAAGTTGGCGTTAAACTCGAGTAAAATAGTGATTACCTGCCTGTCTCTGCACACCTTACAATTAGGACTGGATTTTGAAGGATGTTGCAGTACGGAATTTCAAAATGTAAATTTTATCTGACTTATAGATACAGCATCAAGATGTGAATCTACGTATTGAAATTGCATAGTATCTTAAACACATTGAAGCATGAGTTATCATGGGGAGTTTGACAACAGATGTTATCAGTCACCAAGCATATGGCCTTCAG
The DNA here is from genome assembly GCA_037976565.1 of Mesocentrotus franciscanus. Taxonomy (NCBI): domain Eukaryota; kingdom Metazoa; phylum Echinodermata; class Echinoidea; order Camarodonta; family Strongylocentrotidae; genus Mesocentrotus; species Mesocentrotus franciscanus. The sequence goes on along the minus strand of CP137672.1, from coordinate 17,766,432 downwards.
TTTTAGACCAACCTGTTTTATGTAATGCACTGCACTCATTACCAACTGCCCCATGAGGAAAGCTCATCATCATTAATTTCCCAAATACTGTCCGTTTATACACAATTTGTCATGAACCCCTTTTCTGTCATGGGCAGCATATCTTTCTTAAGAACATCTTGTACTGTCTCTAAACTGTATACCAAAGATATCTTTATGTAACTCTTTCCTGGAACAGATTAACTACCGGGTATGTTTATATGAAGATTGTTCATACGCATTATGTGATGGGCCTAATCTTTGAGACATGAGACAATGAAAGTTCATATATGAAAAATGTTCTTAGCCTTTAATACCGGTAGTGGGACAGTAGTGGTAAAACATGGTAGCCTGAATCAGAATAATTGTTTTTTCCATATAAGTTTTAATGACAATAATGATATACTGTCCTTGTATAGCGCTTGTCACATGATAAAATGTGTCCATACAATTCCTTAGGATTTTGATCACTATTACCTCGCCTTGAGCTCCAGCATCCGTTGCTTAATGATTCAAGGAATAAATCCTACAATGTACCCACCTACTGCACCAGGGTCGAGTGTGTTAAATGTCTTGCCAAAGAAAGTTGGTGCTATGGCTGGGAATCGAATCCCTTCCCTAGTAATCTACAGACCACAACACCTGATCTATGTATGGTAACAACAAACTCAACTAGAAACATTGAAACATTTTGGGTTTGCTGTTCCAATGTAAAATGTATGATGGGTAAAATTCATGAGATATTAAAGTGGTTGGGTTGTCAGTTTCCATGTGCAGAAGGTCATAATTCGCTGACACCAGACTTGGTGGAAATTCCATTAATGGGTGTACACGTCTGCACACAGCAAACCCGTAGGCCAATCAAGAAACAGCCCCTCGTCTTTCGGAGAGTTTTTGGGCGTTGCAAATGTCAGATAACAACTTTACCACATAAGGAAAGGCAAAGCATTACATAAAGCCCATTGGTCATAAAACTACGACCCCTGTTATTGGGTAAACACTGAACTGGAACGGTGTCAAATTCCCCATGAGAGCCCACTGCTAATAAGAGCTTATTGTACAATGTTCATCTGTTTTTTTATTGTTTGATTGACAGGATGAAACGGTAGAGGGCCTACAGCAGTTCCTGAGCATTGCAGATGAGAGCCTGCCAATGCTGGTGCTCCTAGACATCCCACGGGAGAGAGTCTCTTGTTGTGAGGGCAAGGAGATCACTCCTGATCTCATCCGGGAATACTACAACAAGTTTGTCAAGGACGAGTTGCAGTGGACAACCCTGTCTCCATAATCAATGAGAGAGAAGTAGATACAAGACCAGAGAGGGACCGGTCGATCGAATGAACAGAATGACAGGATTTTTGTAGGACCCTCACGGTGTCACTTCATATTGACTTTGGGTATGCAACTATGCATGATAGTTAGCAATTTCGTACAAAAGCAGTAATTTGGGGGGATGTTCCCTGATTTGAAATTGAATTTTTAAAATGGTTTCTTTTATGAAAAAGCAATTTTTCACTATAATGGTTCATGTTTTCATGATGTTCACAACATGTGAATGTGTGTGTACCCATTTTTGCCAAAAAAGCGTACTTTTTTGTGAATGTATGCTCAATAAGCAAAAGACAGGGTTTTAGACCACTATTTATACCTGTTTTTACACAAAAGAGGTAATTTTGTTGTGTAAAGTGTGCAAAATAAGGGGTTTATTCTTTACTCAACTTAGATCATGTGTTACTCTTTTGGATATAAAGTGACGCCTCGGGGTGTATAATCCTCTGCCTTTCCACCATCTCCATAGCCCTGTTTCATCAAACTTGTTATCAATAACAAATGCTCAATTTCTATGATAAATTTGCTCTCAGCCAATCAGATGCCACGATTTCAGTAGCTTATAATAGTTATTGTAACTTGATATTGAAAACCTCCTCAGAAGCATGATTTTTACGAATCTTTTTTTCTATAAACCCCTAGTTGTATCCCAAGATGGCTAGAAACATGCAGTGTTGTAGATCCTTGCAACTCCTGTACTTTAAAGTGTCAACCCTTCTTTCATCCTATCACCATAAAATGAGATGAATTGTCTTTACACATTATAGTTTTATAGAAACTAGATACTAATGATCTTTGTATGTAGGGTAAAATAGAAAGTTTTTCATGTGTACAGTATCTATTGAGAAACAAATACGAAGCGACAGTGTGTGTAGAAAATACATACCAGTAAATAAGAAAAAGTACTAATAGATTCCTGCGTACATGTATGGATGAACATGTACTAAAGCTGCAATGTGATGGCAGAGTAATGAAAATACATATGGAGTGAATAATTTTGTTATATTGGTGACTTGAAAAAGTCCCTTCATTCTTCCTTTGCAAAAAGCCCTGGGGGTGTTTCATAAAGCTGTTCGTAAAGTTACACATGACTTTACGAACGACTTGAATATGAAGTGCCAGATAGGATGCCCAAAGTTTTTCCAAATGTTTTAACAAAGTGTGACTATATTTCCAATAACCTCAATTAAATTATGGCAAAAAATATACCTTGCATTGAAAATGTTTGTTATAATAAGAATGTTAATCTACATCTGCACAGCTCAACTTTAGTTGATGCAATTAAAAAGGATTGAGCATCCCATTTGGCTTTTCACATGTAAGTCATTCGTAAAGTCATGCGCAACTTTACAAACGGCTTTATGAAACACCCCCCAGGGGTCAGATGATGTTTTATTTATCAATATTGAGCCATGAATATGCACTACAAATAAGAATGGCAGCTATTAAACACGTTTCATTATTACGTTAAATGTTATACAAATATTGAATGCTTTGATGGGCACAGTTAAAACTATTGCCCATAGTGATCTCGCACCTCAAGATCACCAAAGAGATATAGTTTTAACCGTGACCCGAAAAATTCTCAATCAATTTTTTTTTTTTTATAAACCATATCTCATGTGCGAATTCTCAAAAAGTTATGATTTGACAAAATATTCTGTTCAAAGGTATTTATTATTTAATGTAGATAAATCAAACAATCTGTGTAGGAGTGTATCTACCCACTGTGTGTATCCATTATTAATTTCATATTCAATATCTGTAGCTACATGTACATGTATACTGCCCAACAGGCAGTAGTGAATTTCATGCCCGCAGTTTTTACCAATCTTAACTTGTGGTATATAAACAATCTTATAAAACTATGAGTTTTTCGACAGTGCAAGTCAGAAGAAAGTATGTTTTAAATCCTTTTAAAAATCCTAGTCTGCTGTTGCCATTTTTGTGCAATTTTAGATCAAAATGAAGGCTGTCCTCCTCTGTGGAATTTACCCAAATCTCCATTTTGACAATTTTAACATCAATATCTTGATGGTGTATGTATATTATGTGTACCTGTTACTATAGGCTGATCGTACTTAATATTGAGCTAGGCTGGTAGTTTAACATTGTGATATTATAAGTTTACTTGTAAAGGTTGTACATGTATATAAGATAGTAATATAACATTCTACTCTGTTTGGCATATTGTGACAATTACAAATGAAGCATTGTGCCCAATGATTATTCTCTTTAAAAAATTAAGTGATGCATTATAATAATTTCCTCAAATATGTTATTTTCAATAGCCAAAAGGTGATTTTTTAAAAATTAATTATTATTTAATAATTACAGTCTTATCATGTAGCCGCAATTTACCAAAGGTAACTCTTCTGTTTTTCTTCCATATTCATGAGTGTCTTGTTATGATTGTAAAATTTAAAAAAATTGTATTCTAGGAATTTTATTCACAATTTTGTCTTATTCTCATTCTAATTGCAGATACTTGATACCAAAACGTAGAGATTTTAAGCTCTTTTCTTTCCATCTTTCAGTAAGTTTTGTATATATACAGTTTGTATTTTTATCTTCGATCTTTGCCTGCCTTTGCATGCATGGGCATCCATTTGTGCTTGTAATATGTTTAAATAAAGCTATGTCAGCAATTAGTGTGTTCACAGTGAAGGCGAATACTCCATGACATGTTGGAAGGCCAGGAAGGTATTGACTCATACCATGTTATGTAAAGAGCAGATAATATTTCTGTTATCGGTACGTGCAGTTGTGCCTTTGGAACATCTATTTATTTATTTGCTTTGAACATGTGCAAAATATAGGGAATCAGGCACTAGTCATTGTTGTACATGTTTTAATTCATGCATACATCTTCACAATATGAATACAGGTAGTGTTTGCTTACAAGAAAAAGAAAGAAAAAAAAATCAGTTTGACTGTACCATTTTAGAGTTGCTTAAGCTACAACTAAGCAATTTGGATCGAAATCATTTCCAGAATATTTACCAAAGAAAAAGAGTAAAGATTGTGATACTTACTTAATTTGCCCAAACCGCAGACCAGTTTTGCTTGCCCCTTAATGGCCTTTGGCATGCCCTGGAACAATAAGGCAAGTGTATTTTGAATTCATTTGCTGTGGGGCAAGTCATTTTGGAGCACCCTCCCCAGTTTCATTGTATTTTTTGCTTGTATATCATAGTCATATAACATTACCTGACAGGTGAATTACGTGTTTCCAGCGGTAGTGGTAATACCTCAATGTATAGAAGGACCAAAAACATTTTAATTACATTACAAGTCCATTTCTGCTCAAAAAGCATTGTGCGTTAGCTTGTTGTCTTACGTGTTCCATGGCAGTTATTCCATTCTTTAAGGTATAGGACCAGTTCTGGTCATGCGATTGCATTGTGAAAGAAATGTTGTGGAATCGATCAGAAAAGGTTGATCATCTAAGCATTTAAGTATTGGTGTGTACTGCAAGGTTCTGGAATCATCAAAATGATAAGAAATTTGGCCCAGTCGTGGTAAAGTTACAAGCACTGTACACAGAAAGATGTATATGGGACTATGCGATATCTATCCAGTCCGGATCGATATGATAATTTACCAAAGATATCAATTAGTAGGCGGTTTCCCGGCAAAATTTGTATCATCACGTATTAGTCTAAACATATTCTTTCACATGAGTGGTAATAAGAGCTTCCATTTCATTTTTTGAGAGGGGGCCGTTTCCAAAACTGGTCTATACCTTTAATAGATACCTACCTGTATGTTATATACGGGCCACAGTGGCTGTTTATCGATGACGTAAGGTTTACTAACCATTCAAAAGTGAGAGGTACAGCTTGGACATGGAAAGCGGATATACTATCATGGTTTTCAGTTGTGAGTAATTGAATAGGAAAATGTATATGAGGCTCTCTGACTATGAAACAAAATTACATTAAAATGGAAATGATATTATCACTGCGCCCTCTTGGGGACATTATGCCGTCAACCGTATTCACATTAATTGGTCCTATGCGATGCAATGCATGCTTGGAGTGAGCTGAGCAAAAAACAACGAAATTGGTATAAATGTTTTCTCTCTTTTTACATGTTTTGCTTTAAAAAAAAAAAACTTTATTAGTCTTAAAGTTTTTATTAAAAAATCTGTAAAAATGCCAGGTCATTGCCTATATTCTATTTTGGAAATGAATATAACTTATAATTGATATGAAATATCGAAAAGAAAATGATTTTCTTTTAAGAATGCAAAATAGGTGGTAATTGACAGCTGCTTTCACTGAGTAAATGGCTACAGTATCCATAATCTGTAGGTTAAGCACAGAAGTTTGAGATGTGTGTGTGTGTGTACGAAGCCCATATAATTTTGTGTCATTCTATGCATGGTAGCTTCAGAATATCTGTGTGCTGTTTCCAACGACTGGTTGTATTTCCCATTTGTTTGTATTGTATGGCTTTTTACAGTTTAAAATGAGATAAATGCTTGATATTAAAAATAGTGGAGTATTTTCAAGTTAATTAACAAGACAATTTTTTTAGGTTTTAGAAATTGAGACAATTATGTTTGTCTAGGCTTCTTGACTTAAAGACCTGGTGATAGTAATATTTTTTTTTACCGGTATAATGAAATTTTGAATTCAATGTTATTTGCATGATGGAAAACCGTATTTCGGCCAATGAGAATTTGCGAAAAATTATGGATAAATAAATATGTAGGAAGATTGAGAAACAGTAATTGCTCTTTTGAAATTAATTTTTAATCTGCACAATTCAGTGAGTTTTGTATTTGAAATTGTTTGTATGTAGAAAGAAAAATAATCCAATATGTGCACTTGGCGTGCTAGTAACCAAGTAAGATGAATTGTTTGCTAGCAAAATGCAAGCACAGATGCAATAAATGGCACTGCCAGTTAAAAAGTTCATTACTAAACCTCCATTACCTCTTTGTACGAAAAGCTGCTCAAATGGTAATTTTTATTTTTAATTTTTGAGAAGTTTATCCCTTTGCTAAAAATTACATTATCATGGCGAATTTTTTTATCATTGTGCTATTCATTTCCTCATTCAATATAATATGCCTCTAAGACTTGCAATTGTGAAATATTATCAACTGTACTTAAGGTATTTTAGAATGTAAAATATGCAGTAGAAACTTAATGAGAAATAGACTTGCAAGGATGAACTTGTACTGTAAAGCAATATTATGTACACTTAATACAACACAGTGCGATGTTCGGCCAGTTTGAATGAAAATGTGTTATTGTAATGCTTCAAGGCACCAGGTAGTTCCTTTTGTGGATAAACATGTACTTGTTACATGGTTTGCTTGTGCTTCATCTAATAAACTAGTGTTTAATGTCTTTCCAAAAGTTGTGTGTTTATTATTTTCTTTGAAGTTCTAGAGTTTTATTTGTAATGTAGCCTGGGAACCTAGTGAAATACTTATTTTCCCTAACCTCAGAGCAGAAAAATGAGAGAAACTGATCAGTGTAAGTTTGAGCAAAATCCTATTAAAAATAATAAAGTTGTGGAACTATGTGACATATCTTGTGAGCTCCTCTCCAATTTGCTCTACAGATAATTTCATAAACTTTTGTTTTCTTAGTTGATGACAAAATAGATTTAAAAAACATATTTGCAATAATTATATCTAGGGTGAATGTATGATTGAACATTTTCTTAATTGAAGTTTTTTTAGTATAGGGCAAATGGGAGGGGAGCTCGCAAGATACGTCACAGAGTTCTCAATTTGTGTTTGATTGAGTGCACCTTCAAAAATTCTTATTTTCGATTGGTTTTTGCTCAAAAACTTTAACTGACCCGTTTCTCTTATTTCTCTGCTAATGTAAAATCAGGATGGACTTCCCCTTGAAAGTGGATGAAAGGTTTGGTTTGATCCTGGGGTGTTTCACAAAGACTAAGATCGACTTTAAGTTGGACTTAAGTATAACAGGTCGTTCATGCCATTGGTTGCTATCCCAATTGGTCTCTAAATTAAAATCTTTAGATAATATTTTTTCCTTCAATAATGAACTATCAAAAAATGTAAACTCTGTAGATTTGAGACCACGATTTGTACGTCCCTTGAAAGACAAATGCCAGTAAATGGTATGAGCAAACAGTGGCATGAACGGCCTGTTATACTTAAGTCCAACTTAAAGTCGATCTTAGTCTTTGTGAAACACACCCCAGTTCTTGCTGGATTTTGATAGGGGGAAGAGGAGGTGGGCGAGGTACAATATGAACTCTTCCCCCCCCCCCCAGACCTCAATTATTTATCAAGATCTGATAAATGCAAAATCTTGCACGTACCTCAATGTACATGTAGAGAGTGCAAAATTTTGACAAAATTTATCCTATACAGTTTTCAATTTATGCAAATTAGATGCCTTTTATTATGAAAATATTTTTTTTAAATTTGAATAATAATATGAAAATGCGAGGAATAACGATCAATCTTTTTCAAACGAAATTCTAAAGAGTTTAGTCATCAACACTGCATTTAAACTTCAAATTTGAAATTGATTCTTATGTATTTTATTATTCAAATTAATTTAATTTCTTTTGTTCCCATCTATCTTTTTTGTTGCTTTGTTTTGTGTCAAGGGGCACTCATCAGAGATGAATAGGAGCACTTATCAGAAGGGGAAGGGGCACTTATTACAAGGTAAAAAGGGGCACTTGTCAATGAAAAACGGCACCTCTCAGATTTGAAAAGGGGCACTCACCAGAGAATGAAAAAGGGGCACTTATTGCAAAGAAAAAGGGGCCCTCCTTGAAGGAAGAGGGGCACCTATCAGATTTTAACAGGATCATTTATCAGAGTTGAAGTGGCTTTTATGGGTAGGGGAAAAGCACACACAAAATTGGGGGCACTTATCAGAAATTAGCACTTATTATAAAGTAAAAGGGGCACTTGTCAACATAAAAAGGGCAGTTCTCTGAGGTGAAAAGGTTCTTTATTAGAAAGGTAGTGGCACTTCTGACAAAGGAAAAAGAGATATTGTCCAAGTAAAAGGGGCACTTCTTGGATTTGAATAGGAGCAATTACAAGAGGTGGTATTCATTGGGGGCTCTTCTCAGAGATGGCAAGGGGCTCTTATAAGAATGTGGAACGGGCACCAATTAGAGAAAAAGGGGCACCTACAGTATCTGCATTGAAAGGGGACAGTTGTTGGGGTACTTGAAAAAGTAGGGGGGCAAATTAGGAATTATTTGTCTTCTTTCTTTTTTTCTTTGCTTTATAACTACTTTGAAGGCTGCCGTTACCTTGTTCAGGTTTTCTTTCCATCCTCTTTGAAATGTTCATTGCTATTCCCCCCCCCCCCCGATTGTTTTTGTCCCTACCATTCTTCACATGCACATGGCTTCCATTCTGAATACAGGATTATTCGTTTCCTTCCCCCACATCCTTACTTCCTTCTCATCATTCTCTCCATCTCTCTCTCTCTCATCCCTTTCTTCCTCCCACTCTCTCTCTCTCTCCCTCCTCCCTCACACTGTCACACACACATCTTCCAGTAATATTCCAGCTTGCTTTCTTTTCTGTTGTTCCTTCTAGCATCATTTTTTGCTCATGTACCTTTCACCAAGTACTTCTCTCATGCACATAACCTAGAACATGTACATCAACTAATATGTGCCCAGGCACACATGCGCCTAAACTAAATCTGGAACCCAAAATTCCAAACTTTTATAACAAAAGGATCGTACATACAGATTTAACAAATCTCAAATCTCATTCCCAAAGAGACTTTTCTTCTATTTTTTTTTAAATAGATAGTCATGCCAGACCTACCAACATATCTGTGGGTCATTTACATTTTTAATGTTTCTCCATTCACAATTGACTTGCTAGTCTGGCAAATTTTTGTTGCTCTAAAATGATTAGCAAAGTATTTTGTACCATCCTCTCAATGAAATACAATAATCACAGTAATTGAACTTTATCAAGAAAAGAATACAAGACCAATCAGTATTTATGTTACAACTGTAGTGTATTTCTCATAAAATATTACAGAATTTGAGGGATATCAAATGCTACAATAGCTATACACAATACAAGATGGAAGTCCACAATGTTGCAACAGTTTCTTCTTTTGTGTGTGTATCTTGCCATAGTTTCGAATCAAGCGGCATTCTAATCGAAGAGACCAAAGCCCATATCATCATCAGATTCCTCCTCGCTCTCCTCCTTCTTCTTCTCTTCCACCTTCTCCTCTGCGGCTCCACCTCCAGCAGCACCACCACTAGCGGCAACGGCTCCTCCTCCGGCAGGCATCGATGCCAGCTTGGATTTGCCTGGGTTGGAGATAAGATCATAACAAGAGCGATGCAAAATAAAATACAACATACTGACGCAGTACATAAATTCACACATAGACTACTGGAGAAAAAAGGCATTTACTCTTTTCTGTAACTGTCATTTGTTTTCAGAAACTAATTGGTTCATGTTCTATTACTTCAGTTAAACCTGCCTCTGGGTCCAAGATCAAGTTTAACGAAGGAAAACTTAGACCTCTGATTAACTACCTTGTTTAGAGCACATCATCACATATGTACAAGATGAGCACTTACATGTAAGTCTGTGAGACTCAAAATCAGAATCACAGGGCAAGAATCAATCACTCACAAGATTTTTTTTATTTCTAGAATATGTATAAAGTAAATGTATGCTTTTGTACATTGTCCAGAATTGCTTCAGGTTCAGAGTATGTGACGAAACTAATTACTGAACTTCAGCCCACATTTTCAGAGACAAAAGAGCTCATCAGAGACAATCAGCCGAAAGATGGTTAAGTTTGCATCATCATAAAATGTGGCTAGTATGTAGCAAAGTTCCCATATAACTCTGACCAATATGTACACTTTTTCCATTATCAGGATAAATGAACACTAATATGAACTCTAATTGAGCTCCATGCTCAATGCGTGGACTCAAAAGAGAGGTGTGTGGATCACTGATTACTCACCCTCTTCGATCAGATCCTTCACTTTCTTGCCTTCCAGCTCCTTCATAACAATACCGAGCTTCTCATCGTCGATCTCGACTCCGACGCTCGAGAGAACCTTCTTCACATCACCAGATGAAGGATTGGCTTTGCCGCCCAGGGCGAGTAGGAGGTATGCGGCCACGTAACGCATTCTGCACAGAGAGAAAAAGAAGATCTCTGTCATTGAATAGGGTTCATTTTGCAAGACCTTCTAGAAAACTATATAACTTTTGTTCATAGATTTGTCTATCACAGAGTAAATCTGTGTGTATCCTCCCATGATATTCAAAATCATTATCAATTGAGGGGGTTAAGACTTGATTTTTAAAAGTGCGATTATGGTTCTCCAAAAAAGTCAAACTCACAACCAAAATGGATATGGGCTTTTGATCAGGCAGGTGATCTTAAAGCTTCTCAACTTCTGGTCATAGAGTACATTAAGAACTAAATTAGCTGTTAACATTACTTGGACCAGATATACTAAACAGAAAACTACTGGAAATCACATTCACTGTAAAGCACACTAAACACATCTGCATACAACTCAAGGCACCACAAATTGTTCCTGGTGGTTGGCATGACAAGCTCAATTTCTTTACATTTTATGTACCAATTAATCAGATATGACACAATCTCTACCAAAGTTTACAGCAGATATCATCTGTTTGTAGTCTGAACAATTTTATTTTGTTAGAATCGTGATTATTTCTATCATTATATAAACCAAGATAAAGTACAACATCGATTGATGATTTGTTAATATTTGTGAAATTTTGTATATATGAAATGCTCCACACCACATTCTCAGGTATTTGAGAAGACTAATCACAGAGTGTCAGTCGAAAGATGGTGTTCAAATATTACATCATCATGGAATGTGGAGTGAGGATTTCTTGACATGAGTAAAGTATTTGACATGAGTAAAGTCAAACACGTTTGATATTTTGAAAAACAAGAACAGCAAGTCAACATCAAGGGCTCAGGGCACACTATTTCATATAAATTTTTGTACAGATTTGTCCAAAAATACCAGAACAGAAAGTACGCATGCGCGGTAGCAATATTCGCTCGAAATTGCTACCGCGCATGCGTACTTTCTGTTCGCCATGTTGAATCGACGCTATAACATGGATGAATCGTTGGGTTTAAAAAATATATGGCGAAGAATCTCCCCCATTTTCCCATCGAAGACTACTTTAAATTATAATTTCAAGTGGTCGGCCAGATGCCCAGAGTCAAGAAACCTAGTAAGTCAAAATTGTAATGAATCACTTTGCATATTTTGACATAATGTCGCCCCAATCGCTGTAAATTTCGCGTTCTGGGTTCTTAGGCTGAAGCTCCGACGCCGAAGGCGTCGGAGCTTCCTGGAGTTAGAGTAGCACATGTCATGTGTTGCACCACTTTGAGCAAGCAATCCTCGCACCACCTCATGCACATACACAACACGTTGCCATTCACATACTACACTAACTACACACATGGCATTCACAGTACTGTAGCTGTTGTCGGCGACTTTCGCCAGGTCTCGACATGATACCAACTTTTCATAGTTAAATTTCCTCCTTAATATTCATTGTATACCATTCTTATTTTCAAAATTGGGCACTTAAAGTTATTAAGTTTATCACATAAGCGTCATATTTATTTGAAAACAGTTTGGGCGTCTTACTTTAAGTCTTTTCGACACGAAACGATGTGCACGCCAAGGCCCAATTGATAACCTTAGTTGAAAGAGGCTGTTCAACGTCGTCCAAAACTGAACTCGCATGAACGCGAGATGATGCGTCGGTATGGTTTGTATTTCGGTACCATACCACGCATAGATTGTCAGGGGTGGGGGCAGAGGGGTGGATGCAATGTTCTCTTAACATTACTTTTCTTTAATCAATCTCCTAACTTCTACAAACTGTTTGAAGGGGGCAAGGGGAATATTAATTTGCCCCATCAACAACTTTTCAACCATGAGATATATGAAGAAAGATGAAGAAAGGAAGAAAAATCTAATCATAAAACCTTTCTCAGAAATTTTCTCGCTCGTGATCAGTTGCTGATCGCAATCGGCGAGCTCGCCAAACAGCTACAGACATGCCATAGGTTGAAATCAAATTATTTATTTTTACTGGTTGTATTTTTATGTTTTAAATATTATTTATTGCGCTTCCATTGAACAAATTCATGGAAAACAAAATTACATGTTATAGATAATACAAAAACAAGCTCATACGTTTCGAATAATATGACAAATAATGACAGAATGGAAACAATATTACATAAAGTACCTCAAACTCCCTCTCCCCCTAAAAAAACCCCTCACCCCTCCCCCTAAAAAAAAATCTTCCCACCCCCTAAAACCCCCTACTCCTAAAATCAGCCAGTCGGTGAATAAGCGGGGGGGGGGGGCTAAGGATCACTAATTATTTTGTTTTTCCCAATTCGTGAGAAAATATAGGTTTCATGGCCACCCAATTTCATCAGAGTTGCATCCGATTTAACGATGCGATCATTCGATTTCGAGCGGATTTGAATGATCACCGAGATCAACATTAAAAAAGCTAACTAGTTCATCGATTAAATTCATGATTTTCTCACATAAACGTGTAAAAAGCGCGTTCATATTAAAAATGCACGTAAATGCAGATCCGTACCTGCATTCTGCATTCTGCAAATGTATAGTTTAAGACCTTTGGTGGCTATCTCCTTTTCTTCGTCCCTATTGTTTTATGTACTTCAACGTACTGGCGGAGGTACGTATTATCGAACTTGTTCTAACCCGATAAATCATATATATTTAATTATTAAAATAACTGTGATACAGCATTTAACTCTTATGGGAGTTTCCTGAAATTCCCACATGGATATCCTGCCAATCTGCATTTCTTACGGTATCCCGGATTATAGACCCCCACACATACATGACAAGGACACCCGTATGTGTGTCGAACTTGAAAATATAGTCTACTTTGGGAAGCCTATAACTGCAAAATTCTGACAAGCATGGCTATTTTGCTCCATATGGGATATTGAATGAAGATCATAATTAAATTGCACGGCTTTTTTGCTCCATATGGGATATAGAATTAATGAAGATCATAATTAAATTGCATACATGTAGTTTAATTAAATTGCATACATGTAGTATGGAATATGATATTGCTATTATTATTTTGGATTTGGAAACTGGAAACCATCCGTACTCCATTAGCATTGTGACCATTTTTAGGGGTCCACAACGATGGACTCAATTTGCCGGCAAATTTACCAACCCCCACCCCAAAAAAACGCAAACATTGCTTCATAAAAAAGTGCTTTAAGAATTGGATTTGGGGGGGGGGTCATTTCGTTTTGTTTTATTTTATTCCTGCTAATTGTCAGAAATATATTTTAGACTCCTTTTGTATTCTCGCACCCTCTTGTATTTAAGATAGCAAGGCCTATTATGGCATTGTCCTTCATCCCCCATTTACTTGCTTAACAATACACCCCATTCCTCCACACCCACAGCCAGCTATGCCCTCAACCTTGCATGTGTATTCAGATCCGACGTCTTTTTTTTGTAATAAGAAAGTATAACAGAATGACTCGAGAGCACCTGATATGACTCAAAGGAGTCCGAGTTTCACTTGATCGAATATTTATGGTCGAGTTACCTGACGACTCAGGTACGACTTTTGCCCACACAATGCCACACATACACGGCATGGGTCATCAAGAAAAAAATAGAAATTGTTTGCTGCCCTCTATTGATTAAGATCTTTTACAACAGTGGGGCATTATTCACTGATCTCTCGATCTACGAAAAAAAGGAAGACATAAAAATTCAATGACGCGTCGCTAAAATTGAAATGATGTGCATATCTTGACATGGCGTCAAGTCTGTTTCTTCCCGGTTTTCTTTCATAAGGACGAGGATGATATATAGGTCTACCTTTAACTTTACCCGAGATTAAAAGAACGCCTTTTTTCTCAGCAGTCGGGCAAGCCGAAAAATTGCTCCTTATCTGGCAGACATTTCTGTGCCCCCTACTTATCCTTTCTGATTTTTCTGATTAGTATTCCTTTTCACTGTTGACATTCTGATTTGGATCATTTTTTAAACCAAATTTTATAAGTGCCACATCCACCCTTTTTATATGAGTCCCATCTTTGAAAAGCCCACAAAGCCCAAAAGCATCCAAGGTTCCAAGTCGAATCGGATTCAAACCTGATCTGAATGGGACTTACAGGTACTTTGTCCCATTTGCAGGCCAAAAAAATGAAAAAGTTAAATTCCAAGGGCATTTGAAAGACAATACTAATTTATTGAACTCTCCCCCCCCCAAAAAAAAAAGGGGGCTTGAAAATTTCTTTAATTGGAAAAATAACGACTATTAGTTGTCGAATCGACTTAGTAATAGTCTGATTTGTCTGATTAGTATTCCTTTTCACTGTTGACATTCTGATTTGGACCATTTTTTAAACCAAATTTTATAAGTGCCACATCCACCCTTTTTATATGAGTCCCATCTTTGAAAAGCCCACATTATCTAACATATTTTCCAACAAAGTATGCCCTCAAAGTCGGACAGCCCTCAAATATAGGAGCGGCTTTTTGTAGAAACAGGTCCCCCTGTTATCAGTGGATTTAGAAGCAAAAGAGTAATAGTTCCCATCTTTTAAAGACACTGGACAGTGCTCTTCTTCTTCTTCTTAATTCTTCTTCTTCTTCTAATAATAATAATTGGCTTCTTCTTAAAATATCGTGATTGTTATATACTTCAGTTGAAAGTGGTTGGGCCTACAGTTATCACAATTATTTTTTCGAATTTTTAATGAATATATACCACCATGTTCTTTTACTTTAGGCCTAATTTTGTGTATATTATATTATGCAATATTATTGTTAACAATCCAAACAGATGATAGGTCTTGACCGGCAGGGGCGGATCCAGCCGGCGGCAAGGGAGGGGGCCGAAAAAGGGGCCCACATCGTGCGAAAATTTGAAAACTGTGGCGGCCGATTTTCCGCTCAGTGGGGTGGGGTAGGAGCACAATTTTTTTGCCTCTGAAAATTGAAAATTTGAAAATCGTGCCGGTCGATTTTTCGCTCAGTGGGGAGGGGGTAGTGAGCACAAATTTTTTTTTTGGCCTCCGGAAATTGAATTTTTTTTTTAACCACCACCACTCCCCCTTGACCGCCAGGGGAAGGGGCCCATCTTCTTTTTTTTTTACAAAAAAGGGGTGTTTTTACCTGTTTGTTTTTTTTTAGGGGAGGGTCCGCCACTGCTGACCGGAATACAGACATAAAGCCCTTCGTCTTAATTGCATCAGTAAGCCTATCTATTGCAAGAATAAACAGAAAGCCCCCGCTTTAAATATATTGGTCGATTTCGGATTTCTGTTCATTCTTACGAGATAAAATTATACTCTGATGCAGAGTGATGCTAGCTACTATGATGCAACGAAAAGCTTTATCTGTAATTCGTTGCTATCTACTTCAGGTTATATACAACAGATAGGCTAATTGTCGACAGCTCGTCACACTAGCATTAAGTCCCTATGAAGTAAAATCGCAATAAGGCCCATCATATTGGTTCACTTCTGCTCAAATAATTATCACTAATCAAAAACAAATTAACAAAAATAGGTTTATTTTGTCTTGTATACAATAATAATTTTTAGAAAATAAAGATTGGAAATAATTAACAAAACAAAACAAAACAAAACAAAACAAAATAAACAAAAGAGAACATGTAACGCATTGAATCAAATTTTATTCTAACGGCGAAGTTAAAAAATGTTAAAAATACAGATAAAGTGATAAAATCTAAGTTCATAAACACTATATGCAGGGCGTATTCTTTTATAATTATGTAGATCGACCCCCTTTATGTTAGTTTGGGGGAGGGGCGGGGTTCTGTGTGTTCATAATTATTTTTTTAACATGCACTAGGCTGATATGAATTTACTGTGATTAGCGACATCTTCGATGTAAGCGCCATGCAAACTTATAGAATATCATTTTAGGCATCATGACCATTAATTGTTATCACATGTTTAGGGCTACAGTAGAAGATGGACTTTCACGGTCCATTTTGACGGAGCTATAACATGCATCCAAGGTTCCAAGTCGAATCGGATTCAAACCTGAATGGGACTTAAAGGTACTTTGTCCCATTTGCAGGCCAAAAAATGAAAAAGTGAAAAATTCCAAGGGCATTTGAAAGACAATACTAATTTAGAACTTCCCCCCCCAAAAAAAAGGGGGGGGGGCTTGAAAATGTCTTTAATTGGGAAAATAAAGACTATTAGTTGTCGAATCGACTTAGTAATAGTCTGATTTTTCAGACCATTGTACCGAATGGTCGTACGTTTTATGCTGCGCAAAGATTCAATCAGTTTAATTTTGGCCATTACAAGAAGTGGGTTATTGATGTAGACAAAATGTACCTAGCTTTACAGCTCAATCTATGTATGTTATTACCTAAGATGAAGAAAAAAAAGCCAGTCAGTCACTCAATAGTGTCTGACAGTGAAGTCTAGCAAGTAGACGGGTTTCCTTGCATAATTTGAATATTAGGACACTGCTAACGTCTAAATTTCACAGATAGGACATACATGACATATTCATAATTTCTGCAAAGTTCTACAGAATTTGATGTTGGGCTGCAAAAGGGACATAGTATCTTTAAGGGTTATAATTAGATCTTAACTAGATTTCATGTCCAGGAGTGACAAATTACAAAGACAATTTGACTCTCCTCCCCCCCTCCAAAAAAAAAATAGGTCATTTAATACAGATAGCCCCAAACTCCGACAACCCCAGAAAAAAACACCTCTGTTACATAGGCCGCCAGGGCATTTGTCCAACAAAGCGCGTCAAAGTATATCAGTTTTTCCCTTTTTTTTCTTCTTTTCATTCATGGGTGATCAATAGGAGGTTTGTGCCCCCATCTCTACCTCTCCCAAAAAAAAAAAATCAGAGAGCTAGCTGTGATGATCGTCAGCACAATTACAGTTAGTCTCTGCTCCAGCTCCATCTCCCTGAACGACGAGGCCTTATATTATTACACCACGATAAACTGTACATCATTAATATCAATAACGGCTGGAATTAAGAATAGTAAGATACAACAACAGAACTCCTCTGTCTACCGATTGAATTGACGCTTTGTTTCTCAGTTCTTTAGACCTAGAGATTCTACTGCAAACTTCTCCATTATTATCTTCCGGTCAAAGTCTTAAGTGATTGCATCTTTTCATTCTTTACAAAGAAAGAGAAGCCCAACCTCATCTCGTTTTTTCGCGTTTTCAGTGACGACAACGCCGATGCCTGGCCTGGTGGAGGGTCAAGCAGGCATCCTTGTCTTGCAAGGAGCTTAGCAAACTGGAGACCCGATGCGTGCCCGTGTGTCGGCTGAACCAAACCGTAGGCTGCCGGCTGCCGGCTGCCGACCGTCGTGGCGTTGGGCCATCGCGATCGCGTCGGCCATCAACAGCACTTAAGCAAGATCATCATTTTCAATCAGCTGATCAATTAAGTTTGGCCTTTTCTTTCATCTGCCCCCCCCCCCCGGAATTTACCAAGCCAAAAGAGAGCTGACTAGCTGACTCAATCTCAAATATTTACGTGGTGAGTTGCTAGCACTGAGCTGAGGAGTCTTTTCTATTCTAACTAATAATCTAACAGTAACACCTGCACCTATTTTCCTCCTCCTCCTTTGTTCCTCCCCGTCCTCCTCCCCTCCTCCCCTCCTCTCCCTCCTCCCCTCCTCCCCTCCTCTCCCTCCTCCTCTTATGTTCCTCCCCTCATCCCCTCCTCCCTCCTCCTCCCTCCTCCTTCCCCCTCCTCCTTCCCCTTCCCCTCCTCCCCTCCTCCCCTCCTCCCCTCCTCCCTCCTCCTTCCCCCTCCTCCCTCCTCCTTCCCCCTCCTCCCCCTCCTCCCCTCCTCCCCTCCTCCCCTCCTCCCCTTCCTCCCCTCCTCCCCCTCCTCCCCTCCTCCCCTCTTCCTCCCCTCCTCCCCCTCCTCCTCCCCTCCTCCTCCTCCCCCTCCTCCTCCTCCCCTCCTCCCCTCCTCCCACTCCTCCCTCTCCTCCTCCTCCTCCTCCCTACCTCCTCCTCCTCATTATTCTTCTTAGTACTCCCAAAACAGAATTTAGTCCATATCTTTTTTTAATTATTATTGTTATTAAATCGTTATTATTGTTATTATTGTATCTGACTAAATTGAGCCTACATGTAGATTTCAGTTAATACTGAGCATAATGTTACCATGGCAAATGATGGCCTTTGAATATTACTTCATGGTCAAATGATCAAGATAATGAAACAATTAAACAATGCTCTATTTTTTAATATTTATATCTCATTTTGAAATTTGATAAAATACATGTGGTTGGAATTAAGTGACCCACATTTTCTAACCTAAAAAATGTAGTTTGAAAACCTGTTTCTGAAGTTCCAGGTTATGTTCACAATGGGCAGTTTGTTGGAAGTGTATTTCTTTGAGAAAATTACAATGTACTTTCTAGCTTTGGATTTATGTTTCTTCAGGAGATGCTCATGGACATGCTAATACTACATTCTGTCCGAGCAACTAAAACATTTGAAATATTTCATCAGCAATCAATCATGACAATATGAAGATGAAAGCTATGATTAAGAGGGAATTATACTTTTGCATTAAAGACATGAAGGTGTGAAAAATTAACCAATGTAATGGAAAAGATTTGTCTTAACTTTAAATGCAATTCGGAATATTAAAACTTACAAAAGCAAACTTGAGTTTTCAACTCATCAGGATTGCTGATTTGGACTTGCATTTTATAGTTTTTTAGTTGCACTGAAAACTAATTGAAGTTTATATGACCTACCTGCTTACATACATTTAGGCTACCAGTAGATATTTATCATATCAGTGTTGGTTAGATAGAGGTAGATTTTATTATGACTTGAAGGCCAAGTAATGAATAGTTTACAAAGCAAAATACAGGAATAACTTGCCTGTAGGATAGCTCACTTTCAGAGAGCCATTTCATTTAAATTAACTGTATGAAAAATTGGAGAGTGAATACAAAGTGAAGGAAATAAACAAATGTAATTTAGATTCTGGCCCCAGGATATACTGTATATGAATTGTTTTTCCGCTCTACTTTTTTCTCTGCAAGAAAAATGAAATTTGTAAATGCCATACTATCAGAATAGAAGAAAACTTGACTAACCAGTTTTAGGGAGAGTTTTTCAATTGTTTTTACTCTTTTCAACTGGTGAAAAAGAGAGACATGTATTTTCATTCTTTCATTCTTTCATTTATTACCAATAATTCTAGTTACTTTGTATTTCAGCATGAGAACAAATATACCTTTGGTAAATGGAGTAAACAAATAGGAAGAGCTAATCATGTTTGGCCCCGTTCAATACACCATACCTTGTGACAATAAATCAATCACTAAGAGTAAACATTGAATCATAAACAAGTATTTTTGGTTTGCACTAATGTTAAAACAATTCTATTTTTATGAAATATAACTCAAACATAAAATGTAGATACACTATGTACATTGAAACTATGTACACAATCCAATTGAAATATTTTCAAGTAATTCTATTCAGATTGTACAATTTTTACAATAAATGCATTAATAATTAAAAGTAATGAAGTATCTTCTTCAAGAAGATCTGTTTTGAATATTTTATAAAGTTTTTTTGTGATTTAATTTCTTTTTGTCCATATCTAGGCACCATTTCAGGTCCAAGCACAAACTACAAAATTCTCCATTCTTGTTCTACCAACATGTAATGATCTGCTTAAGGGATTCTTCTGAACCATTTTACCTCTTATTATTTAGGACTTCAGTGTCTGTTACGGGGGCAGGCTTAATTATATAATGGGGCATAAGGGAGAAATCACTGACTTCATCACTAGCCTAAAACTTTTTCCTCAGTAATAATCTTGAGTTGTGCAGTAATTTCATTCAACCCATATAACACCCCAAATCCATATTGGAAAGTTTCAGGCAAGGTGATTATCATATATATATATACAGAGTTAAAGGAGGATTTTCTTTTCATTTTTTACATTTCTTCTTGTGTCTTTGTTTACTTTACTGATTGTGTGACTGTTTGTTGGTCTAAAAAAGATGCCGTCATTACCTAGGAATATCATTAAAAGAAAAAAAATATTACACATGATTTTATTTTGGTGATGTCAGTTTTGTTTCGTTGAAAGTGATTTTGGACCCTGGGACGGATTTAACTGATATAGTGGACCTTTGTATTGATGTTCATAATCCCCCCCCCAAAAAAATAGTTATGTATGCTGTTCATGCAAAGAGCCCTCCGTGTATTTCTCAGTAACTTTATTTCCTGTTCATTTCCTTATTTTTTTGCACACAGCACATAAAAGTTAATTTCCTCATGTTCTGTGTTCTACATGTACCGGTATGTTGTTTTCCCTCTTCAATCTTCAGCTCTTTCATTTGAGCTTTAGGGTCTGTAGTTTGTTCTGTGCTGCGTGAGTGTTCTCAATCGCTTTATATTGTCGTGGTACTTGACTGCAATATAATTGACAGCAAACAAATAGATGTAGCTTTGTGTGATCATATACCCTGAATATGGTATTGTCTGACAGTGAAGACAGGATAATAAATGTTTAGTATCGCGTGTCACGGTCGGATCGGTATTTCAGGGGGTAAAAAAACCCAATCCATTAACTTCTCTCAAAGGGTTCACTTCGTATTGAAGATAACAGTGTAAGCTGTAATGGCTGAGGGTGAAGGTAAGTGTGCTGTAGACTCTGGAACCATGAAGCTTGATAAGCAGACAGAGGAAGGTCTTCTCAAAAAGGGTTTGTTGGAACCGGGAGTTGGGGGTAGTTCCCATGGAGACAAAGTTGAAGAAAAAAGTGGTGATAGTGTCGCAGTGCAAGGAGGAGATTGTGAAACTTCCAAGGATAAAAACAATGGATGTGAAACTGATAAGCATGAAGCCAAGAATGAAGGTAAATGAATATTGTTTTTGTGTTGTGCATGGTTCTTACTTAGTTTTGCAGGACAGTTTTCAAAGCATAGGAAGTAACTGCTCAAGATTATTTGGGGCCAATAGCTCTGGAGCGGTCTAACTAAGACCACTTTCAAAGTGAGTGAGAACGGGTCTTATAAAGTGTTGGGAGCCTCAAATTTGCCAAAAATGTTATGGCAAAATTTCACTTAAATTGTAATTTGAAAGAGGATGTCATTTAAGACACACTTCTGCAAAGACTTCCACCCCCCAAAAAAAAAAAAAATGTGTTTGAAGACAAATATTGATAAAAGAATACATAATTTGGGTTTTCTGTTGTACAAAGAAAACCTAAATTTTGTATTCTTTCATCAATATTCGATTTCAAACACATTTGTTTTGAAAATCCTTGCAGAAATGTGTCTTAAATGACATCCTCTTTCACATTATGATACAATTTAAGTTAAATTTTGCCATCAAATTTAGAAGGGCTTTTTAAAGTACTCAGCCATCGATACAGTTTCTACCAAAATTGTTAGACACATGTCATTTATTTGTAATCTTGAACATTCAGTGTAAGTTTCGTTGTATTCTGTGAGAATTTATTATCTATATTTACCAGAACTCAAGTTTATCTTTAAGCTGAAATATTGCAGAGAAATATGATCAATATTCATTTTTCTTCAACATACCTACGGTATGCTTGAAATATATAATTGGCAACCTGTTCAATTACACGTTCTCCTCAAAATGAAATCTATTCTTTCAATCTTTTCAGGAATTACACCTTCATACAAGGTGGTTGGAGTAATCAAAAGCAAAAATAATGCTAATAATGCTAATAATGATGATAATGATAATAAATTAATAATAATAATAATAATAGTAACAGTAATGATGATGATAATAATAATGATAATGATAATAATAATGATAATGATAATAATGAATAAATACATCAAAATAAAATAAATAAATAAGTAAATAAATATATATATATATATATATATATATATATATATATATATCATATATCAGCAAAAAAACTTCCCTGTACTTTCAAATAATTTCGACAAAGAATAAAGAAGTTGTGAAGTTTTCAGAAGTTTAGATCATTATTGATAATGACATAGATATTCTAAAATTGATAAAACTGTCATGTTATGTGATGTCATAATTTTATTTGTATTTTGTACTGCTTCTCTATTGATGTATACTATTATCTTATTATTATATTATTTTATTTATATTATTCATCCTAATGCTTTATACTACATGTATTTGTATCCATGGAAATATTGAGTAATCTGTATAGTTATCAAATAAAATTTATTTTCTTCCTCTTCTGAACACTGGATATTTCCCTTTCATTAAAAGTACCAGGGGGTGGTATTCTAAAAAAAAAAACAATGTGATCTTTTATGTTGGCAAAACAATGTGAACTGTAATAACAAACCGCTTTGCATCAATGGCATCGGTTGCACTATAGCCAGTCACTATGCAACACCATTGGATATGTAATACTTTTTCAATAGACTTTGCAACTCCCACGGGAGAATGGCTAGAATTTTAGAAAGGAGACTGAATAACTTTCGAGAGATTTTTACAAAGTAATCAAATAGTAATTTCAAGATTTGTTTAACTGGCTGGCAATTTTGAGTATGATTGCATGCCAGCTAATGTTTGTTGGGTTTCCCTCAGAATGGTATACTTTCTTATAGTTTTATTGTAACTCTTTCTAGGAAGATCTTGAGGAGCTGTGCAGAGCTGAATAATGATCCCAGCTCTCATGTACTTTGTCTGTTTGGGGACAAATATGAAATTATTACAACAATCAGTGACAATCAATATGAAAATATTTATTATCACTTGCTAACTAACAATGTTGCCTGATTTTGCTACATGTATTAGTATAATTATTAATGATATTGAAACTTTTGATAAATTTTTGTACTTTGAACTTTGATTACAATACTGTTCCTCATATTTTTATCCATTTACTTTTACACTTAATCACAGGCTTGTATTTTGTATAGTTTTTTTACAGTTACTTCTTGGCAAGATTGAAGAACATATTTTGCAGTTTCTCAAACTATGAAGAAAAAAGAATCAAAAATATTAAGTGTTTCTCTTGAAGTACAATTTGAAATAAGAAATAACCGCAACATGTATCAGTTCCATGAATCTTCTGCCAGGGCTTCTGTTTGCAATATATTGTGACTCTGTGAATCCGCCTTACCCAGTGTGCCACTGTGTTTGTCAACTGATAAGTGATTTGCTAAGTGATTGAATACACGGTGTTAAGTTAGTCACGTGACTCGTAAAGTTTCAGACCCAGGGAACCTCCTACTGGTGAGCTGTACTTAGTCATACTATGTAATTAGTTAGGGGCTCAACTTGCACTAGCTTCTATTGTAGGAGTGACATACAACACGTAACGTGAAGCGATAGTGTGAGGTCATCGAAGTACATGTAATGAAGAGCCTAAAACAGTCATTTGTTCATTAAACGTGCAGTATGTACCAGTAGAAAAACAGTGGCGTGCCACTTGCTGAGTTTATAAAGGCCTTGTGGTATTCTTGGCAGAGGAGAGGATCAGTTTGTGTTCTTTCTGTTTTTACAATTAAGTTTGGACTTTATTCTATTCTCCCTGGAATCTTCTCACAGTTGAATTGTTGAAGAGTGGATCTTTTTTGAAGTGCTGTGCACTCCGAGAATTCAGGTAAACACAATGTTCTCCCTTACCATATTGAGAGATATTCTATTTGACTGTAATACAGTAGACGGTGAATGAAACTGAATGTTTGAAAAATTAATTGCTTTAAATTCTACCAATCTGATATTATATCTTTCATTTAATTGTGTATTGAAAAGTGATTAGTATAGTTGAAATATGTGTATTATTAGGTTCTGTATGCTAATTGCTCATTTCATTTTGGATCACCTACAGGGTGTATGATTCTGTGAAGTTCATTATTAGTCGGTTGTAGTAGCGTGCCACTTGCTCAGGTCATGCACGGAACTGAAATGTAATAATGTAGCAAATGGTGCATTGCGTTTGTAAGCTTGTTGTAATCATAGACCTATACCAATGCTATCATTCACAATAGCAATTAGCATACAGAACCTAATAATACACATTCAGTGTATGCTATTTAATTTTCTAAGTGAAAAATGACTGAATTCAATGATTGCCTTGAAGGAAATCTTGGCTTGCAATGCCTCCAGTAAATCTTGGAAGGCTAAATCAGAGACGGAGATTTGAGAACCGAGAAATTAGCAATCAGCAGTTGAATGTTGAGTGTGGGAAATTGAATCTTCCTCTACAGTTTAATTGCCTCAAATGTGTTTTTTTTTTGTTCGAGGTGGGGGGTAGCCATGGTAAAGTAGCCTATTTACACCATGCCTTTGAAGTGAATTTCCCTGGAATTGAGGATCCGGCCCTTTTATTTCGACTCAAATGTGAATAAAAGAACAATACTTTGCCTCCTGGGCTCTACCAGGGACTCAACTCCACTGTATTTGTGTATAGGTTCAAAGTTTGTTTAGATGTGCTACCTTAGAAGTTTAGAACACAGTCAAAGTGCAAATATCAATAGGAGGCGTATCATAACAGGTTCCCTGATACTTGCCTCCAACTTTGTCCCCAATGGAAATTGCCTTTGGACTCTGACAGGGTAAACACTCAAAGAATGCACTGACAATTATATATCATTGAACCTGTACAGTGCAATGACTTGCTCAAGCTATTCTGGACAATATTAAATTACAGTACAAGTAAAGTATATATATTGTTCATTTCCTTGCCATTTCATGATCGTTTGGTCCTCTCTGTTTTCGAAAATTGTATGTGCACGCAAGTATTATGTGTTCATTTTCAAGTACAGGCCACTAGGCCAAATCATACTTATGATTTTAAATGCACCCATATGAAGTACCATTCATTACAATTAATGCACCCTTGATAAAAAAACAAATTCTAGTACAGGTATCATGGGGGATGGGTGAAGCCTTGGAGGAAGAATGGAGTGAGTTGTTTAACTTTTTTCTAAGTGCCCATGCGAAGTAGGTATTTTTTCTTTTTTAAACAGTACTTTTCAGAAAAATGTACCCTTTTTAATTTGTCTGTCAGACCTATAAGGGTATTAACTCCATGATAAAGTAAATGAGTTTACATCTTTTTGGCTCCAACAGAAAATATGGCATTATCTCTGATCTTTAAGACTTCTGCTCCAGCTACATTGTGTATATGATTAATTGGTGTATCTAGATTCAGCATCTTATGATTAAGTTACTATTTTGTGTAGTTTATATCCTTGTGTAAATTTGATTTATTCTTTAATGTTGATGTGCTGGTAGAGTTAATTGTCACCGTATACAGGTGCGGATATCCAGGATTTCTTAGACGGGGCACAAAGAGAGGCACAATTTTTTTCTCCAAAATTTGAAAATCGCCCGGCTGAAAATTCGCTCAGTGGGGTGGGGGTAGTGAGCACTTTTTTTTTTTGCACCGAAAATTAGAAAATTTAAAATCGCGCCGGTCGTAAATACGCTCAGTGGGGGGTTAGTGCGCACTAATTTTTTGGGGGCATGGGGCATGTGCCCCTGTGCCCCCTGGATCTGCCAATGGTATACATACTGTGAGCACATAAGGGCTTGAATACATATAATATTATTCATGTACACATCTGGGCCCCCATTTCATAAAACTTGTTATCAATAACAAGTGTCATAGTTCTATAACAAGGTTGCTGCCAACCAATTAAATGCAACGATTTCAGTAGCTTATAACAGTTATTGCAACTCTGAGTGATGTGATGGTTCGCCAGTTTTGTCCTGAACTAATATACATAAAGACTCCGTTAATCTGAGTTCTTATTTGTCTGCCACTGCACTTCCCTCGCACGTGTTCCTGCGACCACGCACCTTTTTCTGCAAAGTACGACAATACTCTATAAGAGGGATGTACTCAAATGGAAGAAGAAGAAGAAGAAGAAGAATCTGTTGCTCTATGACACCTGCTCTGGTCAATTTCTTACACTTTAATACCAAATTTCCAAGTTTGACCGTACCAAAAAGTCTATAATCTATACATGTACCTAATTTTAGCTCTAACCTTAATCCTAATCTTAACCCTACACCTAATTGAAACCTAACCCTAACCCAGTAGAGGCATTAAAGCCTGGAGCAAGTTTTGTACTGAGCAAATGTAAGGTCAACCTGTCTGCCTTTTAAAATTTTCATTCATGCATTTTCTTTGCTTCTTCCCCTTCATCTTTTTAGGTGAGGCACCCCCAGATGCCGAGATGTTCGGTTTCCGTCGTCTGAGTGACACAACAAAGCCTTCTGACGGCAACGATCAGCAGAGGGTGATCGTCAAAGATGACAGCAGTGATTCGGTGGTCAGCGACTCCCACGATGGCCACCCAGCCAGGACAGAACCGCTCACACTGCGAGAGAAGATCCATGAGATCATGGAGACACAGAAATTCCACATCGCAATCTTGGTCCTGGTCGTCATCGACTGCATTCTGGTCATCGTCGAGCTCGTCATCGACTTTGAAGTGTTGAGCGTAAGTATATCTTGTACGTGCTACAGTTTAAAAAGAATTTTTCAAGCAAGTTGAAGTGTTCCTATTCTTTCATACATTAGAATCTGTACATGAAGATGTAGAATTGAGAGGCTATACCTATCTCATTCATACATAGAAACAAGAATGTAACTTCATATACCAGTAAACACACAAAAATTGATCAAAATATGAAATTGATAGTGATTGGCAATATCCCAAACATGCTGAAAATATTGTTTTTATTAAAGATATTACATTTCTGTGAAATGACAAGAAAATTTAGATATGCCCGGTATATAAAAGTAGATATGGTATCATATTACTGCCTATTGTCTACTGGAATTTAGCATCAGGACTAGTCTATATTCTATAATAGCCATTGTATGGTGTGATTTGATTTTCTAATCCAACTTCAACATGTATAGCCAGGGCTTACAGGCCAAAATGATCAATCTCCCCTGAAAGAAAATCTCAATTTACTCTTTCTAAGAGGAAGTGAAATGGGATATAGTTTACAATTTATTTTCAGTTTTCATTTACTGGTAGAAGTCGGCTACCAATTGCCCTAAGTACCCAACTGTTTAACTTTTAATTTACTAATTAGCTACAGAAATTAGCTATAGAAAGAAAATTCTGCAAGGCTTGCCGAGCAACTCCATGGTTTTTTAAAACACAATTAAAGGCCCAAATTCACAAAGGAGGTTTAAATTTAACCCATGGTTTAAACCCTCATTTACATAGCCCATGGTTTAAAATTAGCCCAAAATAAGCTTACCGGTACCTTGCCTTGCGCGCGTCTAATATTGGACCTCTGACTGTGTCGCACTTATTTTGGGCTAATTTTAAACCATGGGTTATGTGAAGATTTAAACCTCATTTGTGAATTTGGGCCGAATAGGTTGACTATTGAAATCTGTCCTAGCAGAATGGAATTTTTTGATACTTTCAACAGTCTAATTTTTAGAATATATTCTCATTCACCTTTATTAAAAAAATATACACTATTGTGCTAGACTACAGGGAGAAATAACTGCTGCTTGTAAGCGCAATTAACTTTAGGAGAGGTGTTTATGAATTGTCATAAAATGTGACTATCAATTAAACATATTGCAGGCATCCAATAATGTACCTGAAGCAGGCTATGCTCATCCTGTAAGTATAATTCTGCCGTGATTGATGCACAATGCTAATAACAAAACACTGCGGTGGTGGATACATCATTTAATCATATTTGTCTGCACAGTTGTAAACCCTCGTAATATACCGCTAGTGAAACCTGTCTGTAGAAGGTTCCTGAACATTGTAGGCCTGTATGTATTCATCTTATCAATTTAATACAGTCAAACCTGTCTATAATGGTCACTGGAAGGATATGGTAAGTCTCCTTTATGTACAGGTTCTGGGGGGTGTTTCACAAAGACTAAGATCGACTTTAAGTTGGACTTAAGTATAACAGGCCGTTCGTGCCATTGTTTGCTCTCACCATTGGTCTCTCAATTATGATCTATAGATAATATTTTTTCCTTCAATAATGAATTATCACAAAATGTAAGTTTTGTAGATTTTTACCATGATTTGTACGTCCCTTGAGAGACCAATGCCAGTAAATAATGATAGCAAACAATGGCATGAACGGCCTGCTATACTTAAGTCGACCTTAAAGTCGATCTTAGTCTTTGTGAAACACCCCCCAGCAATGCATTTAAACTTTCTATAGGGATACGAGTCATGTGACCATTGCAGACAGGTGGCCTTCATAGAGAGACACTACGGTCCATGAATTGACTATTTATTATCCAGGGTGCATATTTCACTGCTTGTGTGGTTTTTGCGTGCACTGATCATGATTGGCAGGGTTTTATCAGGGACATCTAAATCTGATTATGCTTCTCATGTTCTTTCAGAAGCCGGTTGCCATTTGGCAAGTGCATACAAGTTAAGATCCTTCTCCTAAGGTGGACGGTTGTAAATAGATTGAAACCTAGCTACATATACTTATCTAATACTTTTAATATACACCATCTCTCAGTTTTAGATTATTGCATCAACATCTTAATATTATCTTATTAATGCTTGTTCGCGTAAACCGCAACGGTTTGCTGCAGGATTTCTCTAAAGCTTACGTGTTAAGTGTACCGCTCTTCACATTTTTGTATCATATAGCACACAGATATTGAAGTAAGTATGCTTAGGTAGGAGCATTGCCATTGATGCGTGCAGCTCCAGCTTCCCCACATGCTATTGATTCAGTACACCCCCAAACGGAGCAGAAGGAGCCTTTAAGATCCCAAGAAGAAGAGTCACCTGTGGCGAAGGAGCTGTTCTAATCTGCAGCACCCATTCTATGGCATGAATTACCTCTGGAGTTTAGAACTACACCATCCTTACAAAGTTTCAAATCCAAGTTGAAAACTTCTATTTTGTGGACAATGCTTGACATGAGGATATGGCACTCATTTGGACTCTTGTTTCGCTCTATTTTTTTTTTGTTTTTGTGTGTGCCTCAAATGAGATGTAGTTTCGCTGCTTCCTTTGCACTTCAGAACAGTCAGAACAGAAGGTTGAGATAGATGGCACGTACCATACAGACACCTCTTATTATTATTTATTAACTTGGTGGTTAGCCGAGCTGCAGTTTTGATTTTGATTTATAGCAAGAAAGTATAATGAAAGATTGTTCTAAGATCTGTGTTCTCTCTTGTTAGGAATAACTGCGTACTAACAATGGGATCATATCGTCTGTTTGGAGCCATAAGGGTGTTAATTATTCATAACACAAACTTAACGTCCTTGTGACTCTGAACGGATGATCTGATACTTGAGGGGATAAAAGATCGCTAACACGCCAATTAAATCATTTCTCTATGGAGGATAAGTATGCAGGTGAAATTAAACTAAGCATTTGGTTCTAAACTGGCATTCGACCTTACCATGTTTTGCTGGTTCAAATTTGTAATTAACCCATAATTATTGCACAGTATTAATTAATTATTTTCTGTTGCAAGAATCATTGATTGACAGTATTACAGTGTAGGTTGAACTGGAGTGATTTAATATGACACTGATTTCAACATTTTTATTCTACAGTATATATGTGTGTGTGTATTGGGTTTTTAAAGACGTGTATCAATCAGATATGATTATTTACGTCTGGGGACCGACCTTTAACGTCACCATCCGAAAGACGTGACTCAGTTTTGAACCTGCATCCTCGGCTGAATCAGTTTGTAACTTCCACTGTTGGCTGGATTACAGGCGCACGCCACAACGCCTAGTATATAAGTATCAATCAAGGTGTTTTATACACAAATACTCAGAGGCAAATAAAAGGAAAAAGAAGAGGAGTTAGAAAAAATCAACCAAAGAAGGAGAAAGTAAAAGGGGATTTAGTTTACCTGCAATAGATTTGTCACATGTACAAAGTAATCAGTTGAAGACATTTCCAACATTGAAAAGAATAATTGCACCTGCATAGAATGTACAGTCAATGTATAAATTAATAATGATGTATTACATAACTTTCATGAACATGTATCCAGCATTCCTCTCGATGGGTTTTACAGTTTTGTAGGAATGTCAAATGGCGTACAGTATATCTGCTTACGGGCAGATATTGTCTCCAAACTGACTTATTGATGAATGAATGCTCTTTGTATGTAATTATCATTACTGAGTAGTGTTTATTTGTTTGATGAATTTATTTTGCATTTTATTTTGTTTTGAGTAGCAGGAGGAAGGGAAGTGCAATGCAACAGAGACAGATAAGGAAGAGAAGGAGGTCACTGCAGCCAACATCCTTCACTATCTCAGTCTTGGTATCCTCTCCATCTTCATGATAGAGCTTCTCATCAAGATACCAGTTTTCCAGATGGAGTTCTTCAGGAGCAAGCTAGAGGTAAGTAGTTCTTCTAGTTTACCAAAACAAATTCTTCTTGAGAGCGTATAGCAAGTTGGCAAGAGGTGTTGTGGTCCAGTGGATAAGCCTGTCTCTAGACTGTGAACCACAAGGTACTGGGTTCAAATCCCTGTTGCAGCACCAATGTCCTTTGGCAAGACATTAATCTACATTTGCCACACTCCACCCAAGTAAGGTAAATGGTTACCCGGCAGAAATTAATTCCTTAAAATGCTTGAGCGCTGTGATGGCAGCCATGCTGAAGCCGGGGTAATAATAATGGAGCGCCAGGAGTGGCAATATGCCAGACGTGAGCTATTAACATGACTCTACTATCATTATTTCTATTATTATTATTATTGTTATTATTATCAATATGTTTCCCACAAATGACAATATTACCACCACCTAATCTTATTGAGAGTGTCTGTCGAATTTACCACAATTTATTGTTATTCTATTCTTGAAAAGGCAATTTAGGAAGTTTCAGGCGAGCAAGGCCTTGCATCTTGTGTGAAAAAAGGAAGAAGTTTGCCTCTTGTATAAAAAAAAAAATCTTTGTCCTGTTTCTAGCATTTTGGGGGCACTATTTCCGGTCCATATATGATGATGGATGCTTTCAAGAGTATTTCAGTAAAGTCTGACTCTTTGAATGATACTGGTGTCTTACTTAAATATGTAGGGTAATGCACTGCTCATTCTTAGAGGATTTACCCCCAAAAAGCTTGAATGGAATAAGTAGATTATCCCCATTGACTACTGAATTATTTAATACCTGTATGGCCAATACAGTGACCACCTCTATCATTTGGTTTAAAGCCTGTCTGCACTAGTTTGGCCAGGAGGGATTAGACCTCCCTGCATGGTCACTGACAGGTGGTTATCTTTTCAAATCAGCTCTCAATTAACATAAGAAAAAGGGGATCATGGGGGAACAATGGGAAACGCATAGGCATTGTTTGATATATAGAGGGCGCAAGTAGCTACAAGTAGTGCAGACAGGCTTTAAAGGTTCCAAGCTCTGTTGATTGCCTCTTCTTTTATCACACGTGTGATTTTTTAATTTTTTATTCTTTGGAACAGGTATTTGATGGAATCATCATTGTGATATCGTTTGTACTGGACATCGTATCTCTCATCTTTGAAGAACAATTTGCAGTATTACAGCTTCTAGTTCTGCTTCGACTGTGGAGAATAGTCCGAGTAGTAAATGGTAAAATATCCTGTCTAAAGTAAAATGAATTGTTCTGTTTTCCTATGTTTTCATTAAAACAACGATAAGAGATTTGCTTTGCACTCTGTAAAATAGTAATTGATAGTGGTGAACAGTCATCAATCTCAGAACATAAATCATCAATCTTAGTTTATATAAACCATGTACAAACAATATATTTGACAGAAAAAAAGGATTATTATTATTATTATTATTATTTTTGTTGTTGTTCTTGTTAATATAATATTACTATCATCATTATTATCATCATCATCATTAGTAGTATTATTATTTAAAAATCTCACCATATGATGAATTAATGGCTGGTTACCACTGTGCCCCCCTTTGCAGGAGTAATTCTATCGGTAGAGACACAAGCTAAGAAGAAGATAGAGCAACAGAAACATTTAAGGGCGGAGGTGGAGCATGAGATGGAAAAGTTCAGAAGATACTGTGCAGCCCAGGAGAAAGAGATAGAAGTCTTGAGAAATACACTCAATCAGCATGGCATTCAAATAGGTGAGATGGGTTTGGTTTGTACAGTGAAACCTGTCTATAACGACCACCGGCCCAAGGGAGACAAGAAAAGTGGTCTTTATAGGCAGGTGGTCTTTATGTACAGGATCCTTTAGTACATGTTTCAATGAGAAACGATTTTCAAGGGAAACAAAAAATGTGGTCTTTGTAGACAGGTGGTCTTTCTATACAGGTGGTCACTAACGCAGGTTTGACTGTATTTAGGTTTTGATAGATATGACTATCATCAGATGATACCAAAGACAGATGAAATCATTTTGAATACTAGCTTTAAATAAAGATACACTGTTTTAACTTGCATTTGCCTTTTTAAAATGCCAGAAAGATAAGAAAACCAAAATCAAACAATATAAATGGGAACTAAAGGGGAACAAAGCATCTGATCAAGATAACAAGCTTTGATTGACTTCCATAGAGAGCTAGATGCTAACCCTACTTAGCATTCATTCTTGTGTTCAGCTCTGATTAGTGCAAGATGAAAAGTTCCAGTATATACTTATTTTCTGAAAGGTACTCTTAGATTCCGTAGTATCATCTCAAGATTTATGTTGAGATCATTAGTATAGATTGTAATATCAAATCGTGATGATGTTAAGAAAGGCAAAAGATTTAATGGTTTAGGATTTAGATTGCACAATGATAGACAAGACTTTTTGTTTGTTTTTATGACAGCCAAATTGCCCTTTAGTTCTCAAGAGTCCTAGCTTCTCTATGAACCCAATATCGATTTTATTTTTATTTCTTCTTCTTTTTTTTTTTTTGGGGGGGGCCTATCACATCTTTAATTGTGTTACCAAAGCCGTGACAACTTAATGTGACAATATGGTAACTTGTGTAGATCATCTTTTATTATAAATGACATGATTATGCTCTTTTTTTTTTTAATCATTCATATCAAACCAGATGATGATAACTTGGTAGCAGATAGACAAGAGAAGAGATTAAAACGACTCTCCTGTGGTAGAGTCTCTACTATTCACCTATGACTATGATTCTAACTTCTTCTTCTTCAAATTAATCATTTAGATGATGACTTTGTAGCGGAGAAACCCAAATTTAGCCTGAATCAGCTCAATGTGGTGGTTGAGATGAACTCGGCTAACAAACACGACACCGGAGGAGATGAAGGAGAAGAAGGAGGAGATGGAGATACAAATACCAGACATCATGAAAAAGAGCGAGAGGCACTAGGAGAACAAACCATCACCCTGACAACGGATAACAATGTGAATACGATTCAGGCGGATTACCATCCTCAGGATACCACGTTCACCTAACAACACCTTGATATATACTTTTCGTTTGCACGACCATGCTCCAGCGACTATCACTATGCAGCCAATTTTAAATGCAAACAAATTTATTAGCCTCAACCATGGATCGAATATTATCCCTACTAACCCTAACCCTAATCCTAGACCTAACCTTAGCCTAAGCCTTACATGACAATGCTTTTTCGCATGCAGCAGCCAAATTATGGAATAAGCTTCCCCCATCACTTTGCTGTATTGCAACATACTCCACCTTTAAAGATCGTCTTAAGACTTACCTATTCCATCTGTAACCCAGTATTTCCTTGAGTTGTATAAGTTTATTTTACTAAATCCATAATTGATATTTTATTTGTATATACATCTGAACTTAAGTAGTTATCACCCTTTAGTCTCATTGGCTGCCCGAGTGGGGCCTGGTGGCCTCAGATGCTAGAGCTCCTGTGAATCATGTGCTGACTGGGCTAGTCCCTTGAATTGTCATTGAACGGAGCAGCTGGAGGGCACTGGGCCCCACCGGGCGGAGCAGAGGATTGAAATGGGTGTTGTAAAATTGTTTTTGAGTTTCTGATGGTATGTCTCTATTAACAAATAAACATTTACTTTACTTGTACTAAAGAGAACTGTTGCTGAGCTAGCGCCATGAGCGTCCCTGGACAATGTGTGCACTCTATAAGTTTACACTATTATTATTATTATTAATTGTTATTATACCCAATCGAAACCCGAACCTTAAGCTTATATCTTTGACAAATTAAAGCCTGGAGCAAATGTCGCCAGGGCATGTGTCGGATCAGCAGATACTTCATGACTTTTTATAATCTCATCACAAGAAATGAAAGGCCTTATATAACTTTGGTGCATCATAACAATGTTTATATACCTCACTTTAAAAATCTAGCCATCTGATTGGTCAAAATTGGAGTCGTGATTTTAGCCATGTCCCAACTACCAGTCAATAGTCTTTTAAAAAGTGCCCTCGTACCCGCTACCAGTTAATAGTCTTGAAAAGTGACCTCATACCCGCCTACCCCATATTGGTTTACATGTTAAAATTGTCTTTGTGCGAGCGCGGACACCATACAGTGCTTTTTGTCTGCGATTCCCAAATGATCGAAGCTTTCAGTCATTTTTCCAGCAAAGATTAACAGACAGTGTCTCAGATTTTTGGTGATGTTTTAACCAATCTTTACTCAATAAAAGGATAAGGTAAGAATTCTTGGTAGATTTTTGTTTAAATTTGGCATATAAAAGACATATCGACTGCTTTAATATTCGAGGACTGGCTGTTTCTATACTGGCTCGCGGGAAAGTTGAATCCGTTGCCATCACCTCGAGGCGCGCCAGGGTCCCTTGAGCGTATAAAAACAGCCAGTCCTCTCGTAGCAGTCGATATCTCTATAATAAAGCATTTGTAACGAATTGACTCATGAAGAAATATGTTGTGAAGTAATGTTTGCTTCGATATACTGTAAACGCTGTTATTTTTGCATGATTAATTTTTCGCGCTGAGCGACCCCAAAACATATTCGCGGGTTCTTAAATTCGCGTTGCACGCATTTTAGCCCGTTCAAAACACGCATAAGAAGTCATGCTTATATTTTTGCGAGTTCTAAAATTCGCGGACACTGACTTTAGCGCGAAATCTGCAAAAATTAATGTACCGCGAATATTAACATGTTTACAGTAACATATTTTCTATTCTTCCCAGTGTCACAGATTGTATATTATGGGATATATTTCCAATGTACTTTCTCTGAGCAACCTTCCATCACACAATGTGTTGAATTCCATCCCCTCTGTGTCAATTAGTTATTCTCTCTTGTATTTTGTTTGCAACCTCACAGGCTATTTATTTAATCGCTGTATTCTTCCATAAGATTGTGCAAAATTTTCTCTTGGATATTGAGCAGTCTTCTCTGGGATTTTATAATCAAGGTGCTTTTTTCATGCGGCATGATTTAATCATCTTGAACCTTCCTTTATTTGCCGAATGCGCATGTAAGTATTTGTCTTTACAAAGTATTTGCATGCACATATCAATTAAGAGCAATGAAATTCGACTACAGTACCAGTATGTTCTCCCGAGTGAAGGGTTTATCTGATGACTCATGAGGCACATCCAATTAAAGCATTTGATTACTTTAATACATCCTTTCACGGTTAAGGACGCCATTTTAATTTAGATCGCCTGGTCTGTGCGATCACATCATATTGACATGGCCGCCATCTTAAATTACGAGTAAACAACTTTGTTTACTCGTAATTTAACGTCAGCGCATGCGCACTCTTGTAACTGTGAAAGGGTGTATTACATGTATGCAGTGTTAATGAATGTGATAAGATTATAACTCTGATATGCTGGTCTAATGCTTATACATGTGTAGCCATTTTTTTATCTACAAATATGTCTTTATCGTTTATGTTAGCTGTATGTACATAAGATGTATACGGTAGTCCATTGAAAGACCCGTTGAAATCAGCGACGATATACTTTTAGTGCGGTAGCAATAATTTACATGGTATGCTCATGCGTGTACATTTTTGTATGGAATGTTTCTATTT
Source organism: Mesocentrotus franciscanus (assembly GCA_037976565.1). Classification (NCBI taxonomy): domain Eukaryota; kingdom Metazoa; phylum Echinodermata; class Echinoidea; order Camarodonta; family Strongylocentrotidae; genus Mesocentrotus; species Mesocentrotus franciscanus. Next base: position 17,730,058 of record CP137672.1, on the reverse strand, counting down.
TTCCATTACATTTTATAGCTGTTGGAAATTGGGTTATGTCTAATTTTTTTGTATATATTTTGAGAAATGAAATATATGACAAGTCAAGAAAAGTATTCAGTAATATATATTGATAGATATTTTGTAATATTGTTAATGGAATTGGTGCAATTTTCTAATGAATAGTAGATGTGTTTATCTTGTATTGTGATAAATGTATGATTTGTGAGAATTTCTTTACCAGCTCAAATTTGTTCACCCTCATAGATTTCCCCTTTAGAAGTTTCAACTTGTAAATCTAAAACAACTCATATACATTTATATGTAAATGCAGAAAAATGCAAATGTTACTCTGTGTATTGTCCACTGTATAAACGAAAATGGGTAGTACAACTTAGTAGGAATGCCATCATGTGTTATACATTGTAAGAGCAATACCAGATGCCACTATTATTAGGCCTAAAAACAAAAATGTTGTATTGCCCTTGAGGTGCCAGAACCTGGGTCGGTTGGTCGGATTTCTTTTTTTTTTTCCTACTCAAAACAGCGACCGTCGCCCAAAAACTCAAAACCTGGAACGCGCCCAAATCTCGTTGGTTTCTAGCTGGTGCAGTGCATGGTATATACACGTACACGAGACCGGGGTCTACTTGTTTACGCTAGCAGGATTTCTTAATTAGGGCAAGTGAGAATTTGGGAATAATTTGATGATTTTATGCATTTATATCCCATTTAAACAAACGAAAAACATATTTTTCTCTCTAAAAAAATGGTTTAAAAAAAAAAGGCGACCGTAAGATTAGATTTTGGGTCGGTCGCAAATGGCAATACAACATCTTTTTTTTTACGCCTTATTATGTATCAAAATTGAAATTGACATCTACATGTATGCTCAGTTGCAAAATTTGTCTACTTTTGGCAGAAGCCTTAATCCTGTTATTTTAATAGACATTTTTCCATTCCTACATGTACCTAAAGTGCATTATATAGCCCTTTTTACACTATATAACCTGCCTGCAATCCCATTGTAGGAAATGTAGATTTTCTTACTTGTATGACTACTCGGAGCCTCAATGTACAATGTCACATTTAAACGTTCATATCAAATTCTATTGAAAGTTCTTCCAAACTTTATTCAAGTTTACGATAAGAATAGTCAATTAATCTTTCCTTTTAATTCAACTGCGACGTAATTAACAATTACATGTACCAATTGTTGGTATGAATCATGGTATTCAGTGATATAAGAAGAAAAAAATTGCTTTTTTATTTTTTATTTATCCTATTAGTGCATGACTGATCCTCCATATGTTCATTAGGAACTGAACCGTGAAAACAGAGAACATGTTTTTTTTTTTTTTTTTTAGGGATGGGGGGGGGGGATAAGAATGGCATTACACATTATAATGTTGGATCTTTGTAGTATTTACTTTAGTAATGAAAAATCACAACGACCCAAGTGGGGGGATTTTATATTCAAATCCATGTGGAAAGATGAATTATCTTACTGAATAACAAGAATATCGTATTCCTCAAGTTTAGTGAGCAGGGGTCATGAATTTTCATGTATTTTCATTTTTCATCAGGAAAATTGGAATCATTTAAACATAAATATAATTATATATACAGCCATTTACATGGCTGCATATCAGTGTAAATCATTTGAATTAAATTATTTTTTTTAAACATCATGTTGAGAGTGGTGTCTCGGTGAAAATTTTAAAGTTGAGCTCGAAATGATTACAATTTCATAGATGAACATGTCCATTTATTATTGATCTCAATATTGGTGCTATTGACAATCTGGGAGGTTTTATTGTAAATAATGATATATTGAGGATGTTTTTGAATAAATATGAAGTTGAAAAGACTATTGTCTTGTCCTGGCTTGGTTATTCAAATGAATTTACGTAAGAAGTATTGTGAGAAGGGGCTAGTCTGTCCATGGCATAAAAATGGTCACTCTCACATGAGCTGAACTTATCACATGGATTTTGCGCTAATTTACATAAATTAAAGGCGATGATGATGATGATATTGATGGTAATGAATGATGAAGATTGACAATGGTGGTGGTGGTGGTGGTGGTAGTGATGGTGATAATGACACACACAGAAATACATGTATAGTATGAACTACTATAAGTACACATTAACCTATTCTACCATGCAAAACTGTACTGGGATATGGTTTAGAAATTTTGAATTCGAATCATAAATTTCTTGATAATCAAACAGGCGATTGGCATGTAAAACTCGTGGGATTGCTGACTGACCTAAAGGTTTATAATTATGATTGCAGCATGAGCTTTAAATCATTGATTTTGTTTTGGATCCGAGGCAATGTTGCCTCTTCCCTATAAATATGATCTCAAATCTTACCACAGATAAAAAAAAATATGAAAGGATGACAAACCAATGAAAATGTACTATTACATAAAATCATTTATTTCTAAAATATTTCACTATTTTGATGTCTTCATAATACCAACATATAGATCCAATAGACATGATGGTGATTGTATTGTAGTTCACATGTCTGCTGAACGACAAATATCTGCTGAATAGCCTTTAATATACCCCGAAGGAATACAAAATGGGGAATTGGCTTTTTTGTCTTTCTTTCTTTTTAAAGTCCAGGAGTAGGTTCAACAAAAATGCACACAACATTGTGCAATAAAAATGACAAATTTTTTATCTTTGGATGAATGTAAACATTTTTTACGGCTGTTCATCTTGTGCTGATAAGCATACCCGGATATTCCTGACATAATTTAAATGTTTGGGGCTATTTTACATATAATGACAAATTATAAAAGAAAGGGGACCATGGGATATCTATAATTGGAATAGTTTTTACTTTTTGAGGGTCATAGTGAATTGTCGAGGGTCCTTGGACCTTCAGATCTATTTGGGCCCCATAACACAAAGCTTAGCAATTGATCGTATGATTAATTTTGGGGATCGATTGCATTGATCACTATATGCAATCAATCGCAAAAATCAATCGTACCATCAATTGCTAAGTTTTGTGTTAGGGGGCCCTGGTGTCAATTCCTGCTGTTGGATATCTTACAATCTTAAAATCATTATAAGATTCAGACCATGTACACAATAAGGGATGATAAAAATCAACAACTGTTCATTGCATTATAAAGTATCGATGTACAAATGCCAAATGACACCTTTGTGTTTCCATGACACTGCAGTGATTCTATACAAAAGCAATTACGCTGTCCCATATAATATCAAGTCTCTGAATCGATTCATTCATTCATTCATTCATATCGTATGAGATCATCGCTTCTTCTTGTCCCTCTTCTTCTTTGCTTCTGCTCTCTTTTGGCCCCTAATGTCTTTCTTCATCCTGGGGTCAACGACCTTGAAAGGACCTTTGACCCCTTTGGGTCGACTGACCCTCTTGCTGGACTGATGTTTCCTGGTGACTACATACTTGACATCCTTCTTCTTGGTGCTCCCGATCTTCATCTTCTTGTATAGACTGCAACGGAAGTAAAGAGAGAGAGAGAGAGAGAGAGAGAGAGAGTTAAAAATAATCACATACGGACAAAAGAACATCTCTGAAACTGAACGTTCTGTGCAAGAGAATATCTATAACTTTAATTAGCTAATAATTCAGAGATTAAAAAACAAATATATAATATTGTAGTTAAAGGAAGGAAAAATACTCAATTACCGGGTATATAACGTTACTTCATTTATGCTATTATACCAATGATGTTGATTCCTCCTGTCTCTACTAGGAAGCTGCTTACTGCTTCCATATTAACGTTAGTATACCGGTATTGAGTGACCTTTTAAGAATTATATAAACCATTGACAACTCAATATGAATCCATTCCATGTTATACAGAAAATAAAATGTATGTAATGCAGTTACTATTACGTGCAATGATCTTCAAAATTATCCACCCGTCTCAACCAAACGGAACTTGAAACTCACTTCTTCATTTGACTCATCTTCTCAGTCTCCGAGGAGTCCACCAAGTCACTGATCACCTCTGCTTTCTTCCGTAGCTTCTCCAACTTCACGATTTGACGCTTCTTCTTCCTTGCCTTGGCCTCAGCGACCTTCTTGATGGGGCGGGCGTTGACCTCCCGCAGCTTGGCACGGTACTCTGCAACAAGCTCCTATAACATAATAATGATAGTAATCATAATATAGATGTTTTGATAGGATGGGCATTGGACTTTATAGTACAGTACCCTATGACTATCAAATGATGTTATAAGCTCTCATAATGTCAAAATGTTCAAAAATCCTGCAAGACTATTCCCACCTACATGTAGTGTACAATTACCACAGACCAACTAGCCCCCAGACCAAGTACCATTCAGGCAGCCACCACTAGGACCTTTTGAAATGCAAGGATGGTAATAGGTAGTAATCATCCTGAATGACTATGATTTCTGGGGTTATCCTCTCAAAGACATTTGAGGTTTCCATGGGTGGTAATTGTCTAGAAGGGGGTGGGGTGGGGGTAGTTACTGTCTTGAAGGGGGCGGGGTGGGCGTAGTTACTGTCCAGCTGGTAGGTAGTAGAGGGGGTTAATTGTTCTGCTCATTATCTCACCTTGGTAACAGGTAACATTCTCCTGCAGTGCCTAGTCTCATCCGATCTCAGCCAATCAGGGATCCTGTCCTGGTCTCCATACGAATACCTGACATCAAAGAATACAAAACGTTCTCATTGAGACTTGCCTTGAAGTCATAACAACCTCACCAACTGTCATGTAGTTTGTATATTTCTCTATCTTGTTCAAAAGTCTCATAATAGACCAATAATTGGAATTCAATGATCACTACAGGTTTTCTAAACATCTCTGATACATGTACCTTGATATTACATCTATGTCTATTAAAGACATGCTGCTTCATACTCAATAACCTCTTTTACCAACAAACTAAGGCTAATATTGTGTATGTAGTACCACGTAGACACCATGTAGCAAAACAAATTTCTTAGTAACTGGCATTCCCATGTTCGTCACCATTCAGTCAGATATTCAGAATTACTCTATACTAAGTCTCTTGTCTAAAGCCAGGGTAATAATCGGGGCAGTGCCAGGAGCGTCACAACGTGACGGACATGTGCGCTATATAAGAAGCCACCATTATTATTATTATTATTTTAAACAGAATGCCTTCCTTCATAAAACTATTTTCTACCACCTCTACAGAAAGACCACTGTTTTTTTTCTTTTCTCTTGAACATAAGTTCTCATTGCACCGTTACTTCTCCCACAAAATTTGGTAGGATTATGAGGTGATGCATGCTACAAGATTTGTGACAAGATGAAGAGGATGTAAAGCATACCTATGGTAACCGTGTTCAATGATCTGTCTGGTTGCTTTCTTAGATGTAGCCATCATGGTACCCAGAGCCAGTCCCTCAGGGTCCAAATGAGGTTTGATTTTTGCTGCAAATGAAAGAAGAGAAAAAGGTGATAACAGGACGACCAGGAGGACTGTTGACATATAAGCAAGACAGCATGAAAATTACTACTGTACATTTTTTGGTAGTTATCTTTCATGTAAAAGTTATGCATTTATTTATTTTCAAATGATGTAAAACTATATTAGAAAGTTTACAAGAAAAACTAGATGCGCGCAGTCAAAAATGATGCCTCCGCCATAGAGCGATTTTACTAGATAAAAAAGATATATTTCATATACATGTCTCTGCAAGATAAATACATGTACTTGTCTGGAGTTTGATGGTAATCCGTCTATCAATTCTAATGATAATGCGATCACAAGCTATTTTTGCCTACATAATGAGCCCTGTGACCTTTGACCTTGTGACCCCAAAATCTAATCAGTTCATTGGCTCTGCAAGATACATACATGACCAAAGTTTGGCGGAAATCCATTAATCGGTTCTTGAGATAACGCAATCACAAGCTATTTTTGCATACATAATGAGCCCTGTGACCTTTGGCATTTGACCTCGTGACCCCAAAATCTAATCAGTTCATTGGATCTGCAAGATACATGATACATGACCCAAGTTTGGTGGGAATCCATCAATCGGTTCTCTAGATAACGCGATCACGAGAACGGGACGTACGGACAACCCCAAAACATTTAAGTAGCCGGCTACTTCGTTGCGGAGGCATAAAAATCCCCACTGCATAAGTCAAATTACCTGATTTTGGGGCTGGTGCGGCTTCTTTCTTGTCTTCACTGTCCTCCATTTTCCTCTTCTTGTTCTTTCCTTCATTCACTCCATTTGTCTTTTCATTCATCTCTTCCGCATCAAAGTCTCTCCTCATCATACTCTCTTCATCGTAGTCACTATCGGAGCTGTCGCTGTCGCTATCATACGCATCAGACCTAGATTTTGGAACACCCCCGGTGGTCCCAGACCCTGGTCCCTTCTTGAGACTATTTTGTTTAGTCCTAATTTCACTCTCGTCATCACTGTCCGATGATAGTTCGTCCTCCTCTTCATCTCCGCTGTCACCAAGACTGGTGACGGTCGTATTGAAGCTCACGCTACGCTTGCTCTTTGGATTGGCCTCAACGGCTTTACCGCTTTCTGTCTTCTCTGAAGGTGATAAAGGAACAGGTAATGCAATGAATACACGAAGGATAACTAACAGATTCAACACTCAAAAAATATTGGCCATGACACAAAGAGAATCACGATGTTACATTTGACAACTGCCTGCCAATTGAGTGAACTGGGGCTACAGCAATAGAAGGGGGTGGTGTGGACCTACACCATTGATTAACATGCTGAATGAGGAGAATCAATCTCTTATTTTTCTCTTCTTGGCATTTTCCATTTGTGATATGATTCCTAAGTGTGTGATAAACTTGTGTAACAAGTCTGGTCATTTTTTTTATATGCTTCATCCTCGTTTTGTTAAAGAAAACCTTTTTTCCGTTGTTGTCGTAACAAAATCTCTTATCGGGGCTCTTATTACTTTGAAAGAAATACAAGGTGTACCCTTGAAAACGTTACCTACAAAAATTGAAATAGTACATGTACATGTTAGCTTAGGATGTAGGAACCCAAATCATACATTCTTTATTTCTCTGAATAGTTCTTTGGATTCTATAGCCTTTGCTATATCAGCAATAACTCCACAGTCAAGTATAACACTTCTCAAATTCCTAAACTACAACCCTTAGACCCAACACAATCCCTATCCCAAAACAAACACAAACCTAGAACCAAACAGCAGCCCAAGCCCTAATCATTGTTATTTGTTATATCAGCTTTTAGTCTTCTAAGAACTGCAATGATATACTAGTAATGAAAACATATCTTTGACAAAATAAAGCCTGGAGCAAATATCACCACACCAAATACTCAAGGAGCAGATTTGGGATGACAGTACCTACCTAAGACAGCCCCTCCTTGTTGCTTATAACTCCTTGATGCTTGCTGGATCTCTACGTCTTCATCGTCTTCCTCGTCTAGACCAGAGAAGACTCCTTTCTTGAACCAGAGCTTAGTTCTCCTCTTAGCACTCTCCTCAGGGTCCACCTTCTCCAGGTCTACCATCAGGGGATTCCCCGTTTCGTCATCAGAAAATAAGTCATCTGAATCCCTGGTATGAACGAAGAAATGCTCAATGTTACTAGTTCTTTAGTATTATTGTTTCTGTAGCTGCTTGGAAAAGAGCCTTTTCTCCATTTATGTTTGCCTTTGACAATTAAATGGAATTTTTATATCTACTAGAGGGAAAATAGAGTCCTATTTCGTGGACTCTCAAATTTACACACAACTGTTTCTGGTGTAACAGATAACAATTTGGCACCCTTTAAAGTGGCAATGAAAAAGATGGGAAAGTCGTTACAAGCCGATGATTCTAACCTGCTCTTATCTACAGTCAAAAATATTTAGTATTGACTAATGTCTAGTAAACTGGCAAGGTTAGGATTCTCCCTTGAATTCATATGCCTATTGTCTTACTGATTTAAATTCTGCAATCTCACACACACCCATTTAACCTCACATAATGATAGATTAATGGGTTTAGCCAAATCAGAACTGTACATCAACAAATACCTTACTGGGATAAACTCAAAGAAGATACTATGAACTTAAAATGTCTGAACTCACTTGTCTGATTCTGAGTCGTATCTTCCACTAACTCTGTCAATCTCAGCTCTGAGAGCGTTGGCCTCATCCTCCTCAAGATCACTATCAATCAGGCTACCATCATCATCATCATCGTCCTCCTCCTCCCCCTCCTCCAGTTCCTCCTCCTGGTCAATAACCGCAGGAGTCTTGACTGGCTTTAAGGATGGGAGCTGCTTCTTCTGTTTTTCAGGAGGACCTTCGTCGTCATTGGCAACCGTGCCTGCATCATCTGAGTTCACTGTTTGAAGTTGCTATTGGAAGAGAGTCACATAAAACATTATTATTGTTTAAAGCTGCTGTCCGAAGATATTCAAATGGGTCAGTCATTGAATATGTCTATATCGTTTCTCCTACAGAGCCAGAATGGCATATACTCATATCCGTCAAAACAGAAACAAAGCCATTCTGGCACTCAACAGACAACTTATTCAGGGCTCGACACTACCAGGCACCCAGGACACACGGGCACCTAAAGTCTTAGTCCTGACACCCCTACAGAGGGCTCATTGCACAATGACCCAAAAATTAAAGTCCAGTGGGATGTTTCACAAAGACTAAGATCGACTTTAAGTTGGACTTAACTATGGCAGGCCGTTCATGCCACTGTTTGCTCTCACCATTTACTGGCATTGGTCTCTCAAGGGACGTACAAATCATGGTCACAAATATACAGAATTTACATTTTTTGATAATTCATTATTGAGGGAAAAAATATTATCTAAAGATCATAAAGTTGAGAGCAAACAGTGGCATGAACGTCCTGCCATAGTAAAGTCCAACTTAAAGTCGATCTTAGTCTTTGTGAAACACTCCCCAGACCCCCAACGAGGAAAGTTAGTGTGGGGCCCTGACTAATCTCTTGAATGACCTTGAAGTGAGGAGGGTCAATCCTGAATTGTATTGTGTAGATGCTTTATACAAATATTTTTCATTTCTAATAACAAACTGTTACACTTAAACCTATAGAATACATTGAGTGGGGGTGCATTAAATGTTTTTAAATAACTTTTTACTTTGCTACATGGCACCTCTGAAATACTTCAGAAATATCACTTCAGAATACTTGGATGGAGTTCTGGTAATTTGTATTACATCAAATTGTATCCAACAAAGAAAATCAGTTGAAATTGAGTAATAAGGAGATATTTCATTCTATCAAACCAGGTTCAAAGATTGTCTAGCTACTTACCTGTGCATTTTTTATGTTGACCAGACCAAACAATGATTCCCCTTGTGTATCATCTCCCATGTTACTCTGTAGTTCTTTGGATTTGTGAAGTCGCTCTCGTAACTTCTTCCGCTTCTTGAGAGCATCCTTCTTTTTCCTGGAAAAAAACAAACAAATAGAAAAAAATCTTTGAATTTGATGGAACATGGAGTAATTTGGGGTTAGTCACTCAGAAAGACTGAGATGTTTCTAAAACATGTTATCAATGGTCCCTGCAATGCCTTGTGAAGAGGTCTATCAAAACCTATGTGTCATACCAAAATCAAACCATATTCAACAAGAAAGACAACTTCACAGAGACTAACTGCACTGATTGGTCTAAAACATAAAAGGTAGAAGTTATGAAACAAGACTGGGGACAACAAAAATGGATCAACGGCATACTTCCTGATGTAACTCGTTGTACATTCCTTGAATAAAGAAGAAATCTCATGAACAAAGAAACAAAAACAAAATCAATCAACATTATCAAGATTTCTTGCACTGACAACTCTCATAATAAGAGCAACTGCTTACCTTTTACCAGCTAACCTCTCCTCCTCTTTGATGGTAGCTAGTTGCTTGGCAACCACATCATCCTCATCCTCCTCGCTTTCATCGTCTTTATCTTTGCCATCAAGCTTGGATTTATCTTTCCTGAAAGATGGCAATTTTGTATGGAATAAATTGTTAGCACTATGAATTTTTCCCTCTATAAATTGTTCCCGATCACTACAAAAAGCCTGGGCCCGTATTCAATAAACTTCTTAAGCATGAAATCTAAGTACTTTTTCTTAAATTTTGGCTAAGATGTGTATTCTATAACAGCATATTGGGGGCTAAGAATTTTGCCTTAAGAGTAAGAAGAATTCTTAGATTTTATCTAAGAAAAAGGGCTTAAATAGCATGTCGTATTCTATACAATGGAGATATCTAAGATAAGTAAGAAATCTACCCTATATTTAAGCATAGGCCGAGGATGCTTAAATAGGGCTTCAACACCAGCAGCTCAGTGCTGCTGCACGCAATGTCGCTTCGGGTTTCAATCAAATGGAATTAAAAAACATAGCCTACGGATGCGATGCATGCAGCGCCAGCGCAGCGCAGGTTATCAGTTGACATATATCAACGTAAGCTTCGCGGATAGTACAGCGTCGACAGCGCAGCGCGCAGAATTAGAAGCGCCATATAAGTAGGCCTACTTGTTTATGTTTGTTTGTAATACTACTACAGTATATATAGCAAACGATCCAGCGTATAGGATATGCCGCCGCACCTTCATAGCACTACTTTTAAATTATGACATGGCTGTCGTAGAGAAATCGGTTCTTAGTCACTGGCATAAAAATATGGAAACAGGGAGTAATGTGTCAACGGCATAATGCTAGGTGAGACAAAATTTGTTTTATCATGAGTCTGATAAAGGTTAAAATTAGCTATTTTATTAAGTTTAGGCTAGGCTAGCTATAGCAGTAGACGATTAAAGGGTAGGCCTAGCTCCAAATCTAATGCTAGCACTGGTCGACGTCGGCTGGCTAGGCGACGGCGCTAACTTCATAGACCCAGTGCGGCCGCGGCATATATAAGAAAGCCCGGTTTTGGCTCTTCGAAGATGTTTGACAGAAAAGTATAAAAAGTCTACAGTGGATGTCAGATCTAGCCTCAGGGGGTCTTGACTAGACTGCCCTACTAATGTTCAGTGTCAGTTGGTCAAGCCTAAAACAATTCTGTGAGCATGGTACCTCCCTTACACTCTATCTCCCATACCTTTTGAGTATAATTTTCGTGCGGTGCGAGTTTTATTTTAACACGCAAATTACATAGGCAAATTGAGCTGCAATTAAGTCGCTCGAGTCGACCAATTTGACTTTCCAAAATGACGTCATCGGGTCTAAGAATTTGTCTTATCTGTCGTCTAGCTAAGCTAAGACAAACTGCTTTACGTGTTTAGAATACGGCTAAGGCAACTATCTTAACCTAGACAAATTCTTAGACATTTTCTTAGACTTAAGAAAAATGGCTTAGAAGTTTATAGAATACAGGCCCTGATGCTTAACCGAGTAAAGTACACAAGAGTGTATGCACAACACCCACTTCTGACTAGATACCCATAGAACATGCAGCCAATAAAGCCTGTCTGCACTAGTTTGGCCAGGAGGGATTAGACCTCCCAGTGTGGTCACTGACAGGTGGTTATCTCATCAACTCAGCTCTCAATTAACATAAGAAAAAGAGGATCATGGGGGACCAACTGGCACCGCTTGGGCATTATTTTCTATATAGAGGGAGCAAGTAGCTACAAGTAGTGCAGTGGGGCTTTAAAAGAAATGATCGGTACTGCAAAAAAAAAAAAAGCAACAAAAACAGACATTCTGCAGCTCTTTGTCTTGCCCTCATCTGACATTATAAGCCCATTTAGTTTCGCTCATATGTTCCTTTAGCTTCTCCTTTATAATGTCTGATTTCAGCTTGCCATTCATTCTTGCAATTTAATCCCCAATGGCTTCACACAGTTTTCTTTAGCCTAGATGACATACCCTTCACTAGCTGCTTGCTCTTCCAGTTGTGCTTTCTCCTTGTTGTATTTCTTGTGCCAGTTTAGTAGATCCCTGACCTCTCGACGACCCAGAACCTTGATGTCACGGCAACAAAGCTTGATCTCTTTGGTTGTTAGAAGGTGGGAGGCAATGGAGTCATCGTCAAACACAAGCTGTCAGGGAGAAAATGAAAACCGATACGAAAGAATGAAAATAATTCATTGAATCCTGATATTCTTATCTATGTGGGTATAGAACATAAATTGTCAAGTGATGGGCATTATTTGCAAGGTGAAAATAGGCATTTCAGCAGTTGGGCGTATCACAATCACAGCCATCGTACGATAATCTCTGGATGAAAGGTGAATTTAAAAAATACATGAAATTTTCAGACACTTCCTCCTCTTTATGCTTGTTGTTGGTATTTTTTTTACTAGAATTAAAAAGCATGAATGATCAAGACAATATCATATGAAATTAATCACCTCACTACAGTTGTTGAGCAACTCCAGTGCATCCTCACTGGCCATGTACTTGGACACCGGGACAGGATGATAGAGAGTGTAGTCCCCCTCGGCGTACCCCTCAGCCTTGGCTTTCTTCACCTTGGAAGGGTCTCTGAGGATTGTGGCTTTCTGCTTTGTGGTCTCCTCCCCTACAACCTCCTTGAAGATGTACTTAGGGTCAAAGAACTTTGGATCTGTGAGTGGATAGAGACAGGTGAAGTGCCAGTGAAATAAGATCAAGTGCGAATGAGTATGGGGTTCTGTTAAGGGTTGGTGGAAATTAAATAATTTGTAAATGTTAGGGAATACATTAGAATGGGTGGAAACTTCTTCCAGGATATGTGTCTTATTCCAAATTCATTGTGAGGATTTTGAGTACCGGGTAGGTATGGTTTTAAGAATACAATATCAGAAAAAATTAATATTACCCAGAAATATATAATGACAGACCAATTCTATGATTAATAGCACAGAAATAAATGGATTTCAATTATTTGTAATACTATGTTGCAGCCACTAATTACTGGTACGTGAGAGCTCCTTAATTAGATTAGAATTAGATGGAAAAACAATGTAAGGGTAGCTAATTATCCCAGGACCAAAAGAAAAGTTGATTCTCTGTATTCATGTTGAATTAATAAGGGATTCTCTCATGCCTTACCAAAATTGGCAACTAGATATCATAATCTTTTCCTGAAATTTCTTTAGCAGAGGACTAGAACCAACCTATCTTGTCTGGCGAGATGAAGCTCTGACAAACGACGAAGATCTCTGCAGATTCATTCCTGGATGCCTGGGGTTTGGTGACGTGGACCTTCCTGAACATCTGATGGAAGACCCAGAGGAGAGGTTGGTAATCCTTGGAGCGGAAGACTTTGGTGATGAACCAACCGCCCTTGTTGAGGAACTCACAGGCCAACTTCAGAGCGTGGAGGGTCAGTTGAGCTGTATGAAGGAAGATGGTATATTATTGCAATGTAGAGGTGCCACAGTCCAGTGGTATGAACACTCAACTGAAGATACCATAGTCATGGTTTAAACCCTGATAGAACATGTCCTTTGAAATGGCATTTTAGCAACACTGTTCCTCCTTTACATTAAGGTGTTAGGATATTAACATCATCAGGGTTGAGGTTAGTATATGCAAGTCTGTAATATGGTGACCAAGCAGTAGCAGTAGCCATAGGAGTAATCAGTAGCAGTAGGTGTACTTGTGGTAATAGTAGTAGTTGTAGACTTGATTGGATAACTTGTTTAGCACAAGGCCAATCTGTCACAACGTCCATTGCACTTGACTACAAGATCTTTATATAATCATACAGACGCCAGATGGCAGTGTATGGGACATATTTGTAATCTTTAATGCTGTTTTCATTATTATCTTTGCACACAAACCTTCCAGGGAATAGCCCTGCACCGGTATTATGTGCCCATTCTTGAACTTTATGTCAATAGAAAACCTACTACTTGTTCTTTCATACTCTATCAAATGCATCTGGCTTTGATAAGGGTAACTGACCTTGTGTGAAAGCATCCAGCACCCAACTTGTTCCAACATTAGGAGCTCCATCATGAAGAACACAATCAGCTTTCCATGTCTTCATCTCTTTGCGCAATTGCTGTAATAACAATAATTATGTATTAATCTAGCGCATTTTCCATAAACATGTTCAAATGCGCTTTACAATTATGTTACATGTATTAACAGAAGAGGTGAGTTTCAAGATAATTCTGGAAGGTATTGAGAGATTGCCTGTTGCGAAAAAATCTGGGTAGTTTATTCCACAGCTTGGGAGCAGCAGTTGTGAATGCTCCGTCACCAAGTGTGGGTAGCATCTTGGGAGACAGATGATTCAGCGTGATGCCTTGAGAGGAGCGAGGGAGTACCTGGATGGTTGCTTGTTAGTTTTGAGTTCACATGGGTAGGAAGGAGCGAGAACCATGGATACATTTGAAGGTGAGAAGAAGTATTTTGTAATGAACCTGGGACCTGATGGGTAGCCAGTTCAATTGACGAAGAATAGGTAGTAACACAAACACCATCATCATTGACAATAAAAAGATCATAACTGTTTTAACTGTTCAAATTCAAAGGACTTTACACCATCCGATTAATCAAACGGTTAAGAGCCAGAAGAGCATCAAGTCATATATTTTGAGATAAATTTAGAGCCTCCCAAGGTACAAAAATGCTCTTTGTGATTTGTGATTTCAAAGAATCCTGGATGTATAACTGAATCTATTTTTATGATTGGGCTGCAATCATATTCATTTGACCTCGTGGTCTTTATAATAATAACCAAATTGGCCAATATTCTCAAGAGGACTTATTTTAAGCCCGGTATATATACCCCAAACAAAGTGGTAAGGACGTAAGGTAGTGCAATTCTTTACAGGGCACCCAGTGTCTACTCCATTTTTATAAAGTTACTATACTTTTATGACTAAGTGTAAACAAATAAATATCATTCCTCTCCTCACAAAATCGGTTTCTCCATTTCATTCAAGGCTTGATAAATGTTGTTAAATCATTTCATATACATGTACCAGCAGAAGAAATATTATGCTTGAATATTTGAAACACATTTTTCTATTTCTACCAGAGGTCATAAACTGTGGCAAGGGACTGGATTGTAGCTCTACTTACCATTCTACATTTAGTTGTTGTGATGTCACAAGTGAAAGAGACCACATTTGGAATGGGTTTGATAGGAAACAGATCCACACCAATAATCATACTGGATATGGGCATGTTCCTTGATGCTACCTGAAGCCTGTGAAGGAAGAAATATCGAAAAGCAGACTTAAGAATACCCGTTATTTCTCTTCTTCCTTACCCAGGGGTGATAGTGAGCACTAAAAAAAAAAAGGGTTTTTTCCCGACCACCGTCCCCTTGTGTAAAAAAAAAAAAAAAAGGTTCCAGGGGGGAAAAAATGGCATCTAAGAACATTCCCCCCTTTTGAGTAAGAAAATTGGGGAAAAATAGGGAAAATAAGGGGAAAATAGGGGGGAAAGGGGTAAAATCGGGAAGAAAAAAAAAAAAAATTTAAATTAAAAAAAAAAGAAAAAAAATCTGAAAAAAATAAATCAGGAAAAAAAAATCAAAAAAATCAAGTAATTATCAGGCCTGCTTACCCTATTGTTATGAAACATGTCTGGAAAATCTTTCCTGTTACTATGATACTGATAGTCTATGCTCTCATTTCTGTTTATCTATCTCTTTCTTGAAGTTTCTTCCTTCTTTCTTTTCTTTTCTTTTTTTTTTTCTTTCTTTTCTTTTTTCTTTCTGTCTGTCTTTCTTTCTTCCTTTCTTTCTTTTCTTTTCTTTTCTTTTCTTTTCTTTTCTTTCTTTCTTTCTTTCTTTCTTCTTCTTCTTCAACTTTCTCCACATCTTCTCTATCACCTTATATTTATCCTCTATATACATTACTATTTAAAGAGAATCTATCTTTTCTTAAGGAGATAAGACTAGCACAATGTGATCAAAGCTGGCCTATAACCTTCATCCATAGACAAGATTGCTTCATCATCATCCCTTAAATGAATCAACCATGGTGCTCCTCCTTAATGACTTTTGTAAATCCTACAATATCTTTACTTTGTCCTAAGGTTTGGACTTTTTCATGGTACTCACCATCCTCCTGGTGCTGCACAGAGATCAATTAAGACCCTAGACTCTTGGAGGAAGGAGAACTTTCTGTTCAGCTGAATCAACTTGAAGGCAGATCTTGACCTGTAACCTAATTGAGAAGAAAATCACAAAGATGTCAAGACTGTAATGCAACCAAACACATACCACTGCATTGAAATGTCAGCAACGATATATTTCCAGAGGTCAATGTTTTATTAGTCTTTTTTTGTTTGTATTATGCAATAAAAAATAAATGAAACAATCTCTAGCCTTGACAAAATGATGTGCTCTGTTCAGGGTCAGAGATTAAGAAAAAGAGTGGTTCCTATTTCGTAATCAATCGAGCCTCTGTCGACTGAGCCAGATTACTTGCCGAGACCCCTCACTATCAAGTATTATGACTATGACTATGAGAAGGAGGAATAACGAAATGGAACTGGAAGACCGACTGCTGAGAAGTTGAGAACACAGCATTCTTCCAGAATCTCGGTTAAAAGGGTAAAGGTAACGCCTAAAGGTGAAGCCTAAAGGTAAAGCCTAAACTTTAGGCTAAAGCCTAATTCAATGATCTGAAGTACCTGGAAAAATGGAAGGTTCTCATATTATTCATGACAACATTAATCTTAATCTAGACTATTTAGATCTAAAGATAAATCTGATAGATCTAGTTAAAATTTTAGTCAAATGTAGATTCGAACTTTAAAATTGTGGGACCCGATACCCAGGCCAGGCTGTTCTAGACCGAAAGCTTCAGTCTCTGATATCGACGGTTGTTCCGAGGAGATTGCATCTGGCTCCTCTGACCGCCTCTATACATAGACTGAAGTAGACTCAACAAATGTCAGTTTTATTAAAGAATGACCCATAGTGCCATACCAGACGGTTATTTCTGTCTAGGCTGTTCAAGCAGCTCAACCCTCAACAGAACATGCTCATTATTATGACTTTTTATGTCACGATTATGAATACAGTTACTGAGTTAGTTAGACAGAAATACAGTCAATGTAACCATTGGGAATTATCTATACATAGACTATATGAACAACAACCAGATATTCTTTAGTTTAACAACTCAGCTCACTTCACCAGGTCCATCATCCATATGTTCACACACACAACGTCACACTCACAAAACACAAACATGATGAACCCCAAAATGCATTATTAATGATTCATTTGATTGACAAACCTGTTTCTTTGGCAAGATGATAATATCTGTCCTTCCTCTGCTTTCCAATTTTCGCTTTCTTGCCCATTTTGATAGCGAATTAGCCCCGCGGAATAGAAAATTGTCTACGTCGCCAATGACATGAAGACTGATGGACGACAGCAATGCAATGGCTATATAGTACTCCAAATATTATAGCTGCAAAAGCGCAAGCGAAGTCTGAGTCTAATCTTGGCCGAAACCTCGGGCACTGCAGAAGCTCAGTGTTCGTCCGCGCAGATCACATGCGGGTTTGTGCAGTTTTAAAGGACGGTACTGGTACTTCAATGTCGCCCAACATTCAACTCAGCATCGTATCGCATAAAAACTTGCCTGTCTCAAATAAATTCGTATGATATATAAACCAGGACAGAATCCTCTTCAGTTATTAAATCTGTGACAGTGTTAGCTTATACAACCATCTTTTTTGTTGTTGCTATAGTTACAGTGAGATATTATTGCAAGTTATTTATATGATTTTTTTTCTTCTCCAGTTTTGAGAGTTGGCTTAAGGTATGCCTCTTCCAGTGCAGTGCATGAGTAGGCCTACGTACCACCCATAGAGCTAGCTCTAAAATAATATGTATGGTACCACCACAGATCAATGTAAGGGAAAAATCGATTCCGTACAGATCCGTGGTGCATGCATGAACACTGGACTTGGGTTGCGATTTCTTTCTTTTTTAATGATTAGGAAAAAGAAATGATCGACAGAGTTGAAACAAAAAACTTGATAAAATACCGACTTAGTCCATAAGATAATTAAAGAGCTATGGGTTGGGTTTTGAGATGGTTATACTTTTTCATGGCATGGCTATAACATCTGAGTCCTTATTGTCAATAAAAGTCATGATCATAAAAACAAACATATGACTATTTAAAAATATCGTTCAACCAAAAGAGGCCTCACAGTCATGTCGAATGGTACAACACTAAAGTTACAGTGAGATATTTATTGTAACTGTAAGTTTATATTTATTCGGCGAAAAACACTGATAAGGCGAAATCAATG
Organism: Mesocentrotus franciscanus; assembly: GCA_037976565.1. Classification (NCBI taxonomy): domain Eukaryota; kingdom Metazoa; phylum Echinodermata; class Echinoidea; order Camarodonta; family Strongylocentrotidae; genus Mesocentrotus; species Mesocentrotus franciscanus. The sequence goes on along the minus strand of CP137672.1, from coordinate 17,711,860 downwards.
GAGTTGAGTTTATTTGGGCCGACTCTTTCAACATCTTCCATGCGCAGCAGTTGCACGTGTGACCGTAGCTGCATATGGAACCTTGGCATGGAACGAACATGCGTACGAGCGCGCGGGATATACTAGCGCAAAGTTCCTTCGTACTAATAATATTATTTACAGGGCTAACAATATTATTTGATAACTTACAAATTCTAACGCACCAGTCGGCAACATTCATTTTGAAATTTGAATGCGGGGTATTCGGAACAAATTATCGTGGGGCTTCTCCCTCCCACCATGATGGGACTCCAGTGAGTGAACGTGGCAGAAGAAGTGCCCCCTGCGGACATTAAATTATGGATTGCAGAGGCGGCGCTCCGGGGCGGGGGGCACAGTGCCCTCCCTCTTTTTCAAGTACCCCAAAAGTGCCCCTTTTTACATAGGAAAAGTACCCCTTTAACTTTGTAAAAGTGCCCCTTTTTACATAGGAAATGTGCCCCCTTTACTATGACAAGTGCCCCTATTAATTTTTAAAAGTGCCCCTTCCCCTTTTCCACCTCTGATAAGTGCCCCTTTATTTTGACACTTACCCTTTTCCTTCAACAAGTTCCCATTTTCCTTTGCAATAAGTGTAAATTTTTCATTCTCATAAGTGCCCTTTTTAATCTCTAGTAAGTGCCCCTTTTCAGGTACGAGAAGCGCCCTTTTTAACTTTTGATAAACGCCCCCTTCACCTCTGATAACTGTCCTATTCAAATATGAGAGGTGCCCCTTTTGCTTTGACAAGTGCCCCCTTTCCTTCGTATTTGTAAGAAGTGCCCCTTCCCCTTTTAATAACTACCCCTTATAATTCGGATAACGCATCTTATATTTTCACATGTGCCCCCTTTCCTTTCTAACAAGTGCCCCTTTTCCTTATGATAAGTGCCCCCATTAAAAAAGAGCCCCTGCTCATAAATACCCCTTTTTACCTATGAAAATAGTTTTCATTCTCATAAGTGCCCCTTTTCATCTCTTGTAAATGACCCTATTCAATTCTGAGAGATACTCGTTTTACTTTGACAAGTGCCCCTTCCCCTCCTGACAAGTGCTCTTTTCATCTCTAATAATTGCCACTACCTCTTTTCATCTCTGATAAGTGCCCCGTTTATTTTAGCATGTGCCTCTTTTTCTTTTTAATAAGAGCACCTTCCCCCTTCTAATAAAAGCCCCCCCCCCTTTCACCTCCGATAAATGCCCCTATTAAAATCTGATCGGTGCCCCTTTTTTCAACAAATGCACATTTCCCTTTATTATTAGTGCCGATTTTTCATTCTCATAAGTGTCTCTTTTCATATATGGTCAGTGCCCCTTTTCACCTCTGATAATTACCATTTTAACAATGATACGTGCCCCTTTTTCTTTGTAATAAGGAACCTATCCCTTTTTCATAAATGCCCCTTTTCACTCCTTATAAAAGCCCCTATCAAAATCTGATGGGTGCAGATCTGGATGGGTGCCTTTTTTCTGTTGACAAATGCCCATTTCCCATTCTCATAAGTGCCTCTTTGTTTAGGTGTAAGAAGTGCTCCATTTTCACCTCTGGTACTTAGCCCTTGTACTTTGACTGTTTGACACGTGCTGCTTTTCTTTTCTAATAAGTGTCTTATCCCTTTTGGTATGTGTCCCCTTTTCCTCTCATCATTAAACGTGCCCCTAATTTCAAGCGACTAAGAGCAATTTCCCCCAAAGCTCGCTCGCTACGCTCGCTCGCATTTATAGATCTTATAATTATGTTACTTATCAAAGGTCTTTTCAGTCTTCCGTTATGAGAATGTGCTTATAATCCCATCAGGATTGGGTTTTTTCCTCTTTATAAGATGTAATTTTTTGCGCTGCGACCTCACAAATCTTTAAAATTTTCCTCGCTCGCAAATTCCACCAATAGCAATTAATCACTGTTTTGTTCTAATCAAAATTAAGATTTTAAAAAATATATATATATGAACAGACCGTGTGGGTTTTCAATCACTTCTTCAGAGTTGGAGGGGAAACCCCCTCCCACAACCAACCTGCAGAATATGCAGGGTTACATCAACAACAAAATAAGAGTGAGAGCACAGTTGCAACGTTTTGGGACTTTCCGAATATCATTATTCTCTCAGCCGGGTAATAGGATTTGGGTTGGAGGGGAAATTCTCCCTGGGTGCATGATGCCGCGCTGCAGTTTGTCGGAAACTTTTATTGTCGATATACACCGGCCCTAGCTCTCAGCCTCTCTCCTTTCAAATTCTTCTCCGGCCTCGATATATGTGGGATCGCGATGGGCTATATAGTTATGATGTCTTATTTCGAACCCATTATCATGTTGAAATCACAGGTTTCATCGCTAAAATGAACTTGCAGATATATTCGGCTGCTTATGTCCAAAAACAAATTTGAATTCTAGTATCTCCTATATCTGGAATATAAAATAATGTTAAAAATCAATATTCATTCAATTCAAGAAAATTAACCAACTTGACATTCTGGATGCCGCTATGTCGTTTGACCCGGTATAATATAAACTCCCAGAACGAGAAAAACAGAGAAATAAGTTATAAGTTATAGAAGGAGAATTTGAAAGACGGAGTAAAAAATAAAATACTCTCCATAGGGTAGCAGAGGGGGTGTTCCGGGGGGAGGGTGAGGGTGGGGGGACATGCCATGGGCCTGCGGGCCAGTGCGGGGGCTTTTCACACTTTCACGTCCCCCCGAAAATTTGAAGAAAAGAACATATAGCAAGTATAGTAATGAGTACAGAGTACGAACCCTGTTGGAGCTCTGAAATCCTGAAATGAACGAATGAATGAAAACGCCCATTATTAAAAAAAAAAAACTATAAAATTTTCTCGCTCTAGTTTTAGTAGTGGGCTACTTAATTTTATAGAAATAGACCTACGTACCAGTGCATGATTACAAGAGCTAGAGAATGTAAATAGCAAATAAACCTAAACTTTAACATGCACTGGGTCATTGATCCAACGGGAATGGGGAAGGCCTCTCTATGGTAGATGTTCAAGCCCCCCCCCCCCCTCGAAATTTCAAAGAATAAAATCAACTTACACGTAGAATCAAAATAGATTGGTACCAAGGATAAGGGGGATATAGAACACAAGAAAATAAATATTTACTTGACAGGATGGCCCCTGAAAGCTCGAGACCTTATTTACAATGAGGTCCTATTTTTTTTAAATTCCGGACTACTCTATACTCTACCACCTGGGCAATCACCCCCACAAAATTACCCCCGGAATACTACCTCCAAGGACATTTACCCCCCGAGGACAATTACCCCCCCCCCGGAAAATTACACCCGAGGACAATTACCCTCCCGGAAAATTACCCCCTAGGGCAATTACCCCACGTGGATAATATTACCCCGAAAAACCCAACTTTTATCAGGCTGCATGGACTTCACCTTTAACGAACACTGGGGTAATTTTCCTCAGGGGTGGTTGTCCTTTGTTGTCCTGGGGGCGGGCCGGTAATTTGCCTCGTGGGGGTTATTTTCCGGGAGGGGGGTGATTGCCCAGAGGGTAATTGTCCTGATACGCTATATCTGGTCAGGCCAAGAAGTTATAGGTCCTCGGTCAGGTTTGATTGATTGCCCGCACGTATTGAAGTTTTTTGAAGATATGCGCTATTATATCACTCCTGTGAGAGCGCGCGCAATGCATTCATTCATTCATTCATATGCAATGGCGGCCATTCCGTTCTGAGAAGAGGTAAGTAGGCCAACATATTGCTGCCTGAAAATCGCCAAAATAATGTTATATTTACGAATTTAATGTGAGGAATAAGTACTTGATATGTTTAACTATCATGTTGGATGCTTGGTTCGAATATTCTCTTCTCAGTGCTCTCTGTAAACATGAATGTCTAGCTGGGTGGACGAGTGAGGATTGCAGGAATGGCTTGATTGACTGTGTGATCTGCAATGCATAATCATTGCGATTGTGTTGTATCAGCTTCATGAGTGATGTGTTTGTGAATTGTGCATGGGTTATAGAATATGATTATGAGGGCCCATTTTGTACCCCTTGTCATGCAAACAGGGGTCATATTTTTGTGGAAAATGTTCCTAAAAGTATGCAAAATAGTGGGTCATTTTAAAGTCCTCTAACAGAAAGGGCCATGTTCAATCCTCAATTTCATTATTCAGTTTTCATTTTGTCCTCCCCCCTCCCCCTCAGCCCTCCCTCTCTGTTTTTCAACAAAATATTACAAATTTACGTCCTATTATTCATTATTACCCGTATCAGACATCTGAGCTGGTCATTTCCAAAACCGTATTGCCCTAGTTTTCATTAGTAGTGGGAACGGAAGGGTATATTCTTTGCATTTTCCTTGGTCTCCCTGCCCGTATAGACTTTGCGTGTAGAGACGAGTGAAAATATAGTCTCATATTGACCATTCATTGCGCATCTATTATGCGTACAAGAACCTGCGCACTTTGCGCACACTCTATTGTGACGTAATAATCACACCAAAGGCACACTGTTTGCAGTGTATCCCTCACAAGACCCATATTGCCCTCGTCTTTGACTCGGGGCAATATGAATATAGTTTGGGCAATATATATGTGGTATGTCCCTCAAGGCCAGTCAATATAATTATTCCCTTCTTGATATGCTTGTATCATATTGTATTTTTGCTTTTTTCCCAGAACGTAAGTTTCTGAAAGTCAACTAATTAAACCCAGTCAAAAGATTATTAATCGATTCTCTCCATGTTTTTGTTTTTTCCCCAGCTAATTGTACAATCTGAACTCCATCAATCGGTGGCAAATATTTTCAACGAAGCTGGAAGAAAGTGAACAGCATCCACGATGGCATCACGATTCTTCGCAGGAGGATCATCGACGGAAAGTGATTCAGAATCTAGTGACGATGGTATCCAAGTCCCACAGAAGCAGGTCCCAGTGACTCGTTTCTTTCTTAGTGACGATGAAGAGGAAACCAAGCGTGTTGTGCGCAGTGCAAAGTCAAAGAGGTAGGCTGCATTTTCCTTGGGAAAATAATTTGCATCAGTGACAATAGGCATGCAAGAATAAACCTTTTGAAAGAAGATTTAAAACCTTTATTCTGAAAAGGTATCATTAGATGTTACCATGTACACATTAAACATTAATCAATAGAGAATGAGGTCACATTGGAAAGCCCTATATGAAATTTCCCACAAAGAGTTTTATGTTTACATTATATCATTTCATTAAAAAAAAAATTTTGTTGTTTCCTAGAGTAAAGTTTGACACTAAAATATACTCTGCTATCTTGTTTAGTGACTTTGGTGGCATTACAAGCCAGCAACCGACACATCTTGACGTCAGGGGAGTCTTTAATAATCTGAGCAGCGTTTCATGAAACCGTCATAAGTACAAGTTCACCAACATCCCATTGAAACGCGTGTTAAACTTAAAACACGCATTTCAATGGGATGTCGGTGAACTTGTACCTATGATGGTTTTGTGAGACGCTGCCCTGAATGCCAGTTTTCAGGCTATTGCCTTATTTGAAGCACTGCCGCCTCTCTTTTTCAAGTGCTGTAGTGTATAGAGTAATGGGCTCCAACATGACTTGGATAATTCTTTTCAGGCTATAAGTAAAGTTTTGGCTGAAAAATACCCTTTGGCCCTGGCTTGATCTAGTCACTGATCCTTGCTTGTTTCCTCTGTAGACACGATGAGATATCAGAGCTCATCAAGCAGATGAAAAATCAGAAGAAGATTCGAGATGTCTCTCGGGTCCTGACCAGTTTTGAGGAAATGATGAGAGTTTATACCAAGGCTCAGAATGTGCTCAACACCGACGATGGTCAGTGCCCTCGGTACTACATCCGTTGTCTGGTAGAACTGGAGGAATTCATCAATGAAGTAAGTTGTGCCGGCAAAACTACTTGGTGATTCTCAGCAGTTGACTGTTATGATGGCAACTATTGTATCTGGGATGCACACATTTTTACAGTGGTGATCCAACATGCTCAGGCAAAATTTGCTTCATGTTTCAGGCCTTAAATTTCAATATTTTTAGGGCAAGGCCACTTTTCTGTAGGGCACATTCATATATTACAGCACAAATAGGAAGAATTGGAAAGGGCACAGAAAATCTCCAAGGCCAATCAAAAGGGCATCCACGGCCGTGGCCTTGGTGGCCTTGGATTAATTTAAGCCCTGGGCCCGTATTCAATTCAATACTTAAGTACAAAATTTAAGCTTTTTACTTAGTATTTGGCTTAGATAAAATACTTAGCCAATTTTGGTATTCAATTCAAACTTTTGGCTAAGTATTTTACCCTAAATTTAAGACAGCTCCCTACCAGACTTAAGCCATTTATTTGGAGGCCTTGATTGGCAGGCATATGGTTTTCTTACGCAGTATTATAACCTGCGCACAATTATATTAGCGCATTTATTGCGACGTTAATTGCGCATACTTTTGATTGACCGTGTGATGTCACAATGCTTATCAGAAAGTATTTTACTTAGATTTTGTCTAAGGTAAGTAAAAGTCTAAAATGCGATTTGAATACGAGATAAGTAAACTTCTTAGCTTAGCCATTTACTTAGTAAATTTCTTACTTATTCTGAGTATTGAATTGAATACCGGCCCAGATGTTTTGTCCAAGATATGTTGTTACCGCTGGAGTTGTAACAGATGGTGATCAGACATTTGTTCAAGCAGCAATTGCCCATAATAATGGCTCGATTTGGATTTAAACTAAATGTGAAATATTTTCTCTGTTATGTGACTTAGGTTTTGTTATTCTTTTAAATCACATTGCTCTTTGTTGGATACTTCAAATCAAGACCAATGCATTAGACATAGTTCCAAGAAAACCTAATGCATATGTACGTGTATATGGATCTTGTTTCTTCTTTTTGTTTTCTGATGTTTGATGATGGTTGTTTAACCTGACTGTTAAGAAAGCATGTATATGCTAATAAGTAAACAACCAGGGGACCGACAGCTTTAAGTCCTCTCCGAGGGAATTGGTAATGAGGATTAATGCCTTACCAAATGGCACGAGCGCAATCAGCGTATTGACTTGGTTTCAACCCGGACCTCCCGTTTACAAGACCACTGCACAGCTCTACCAGTGCTCTACCATTGGGATTTTGCCATAACTCAGCCACATTTCATGATGATGCAAAACAAACCATCTTTCGGCTGATCATCTGTGATTAGTTCTCTTGTTTCTGAAAATGTGGACTGTAGTCATTTAAAGAATCTAAATATTAAGGAGAGATTATGAGCATGTTATCTGACTCTGTTATGTGACTTAGGTTGTGTTATTCTTTTTAATCACATTGCTCTTTGTTTGATACTTCAAATTTTAGTTATGGGAAGACAAGAAGAAGCTCAACAAGGCCAACGCCAAGTCACTCTCCTCGTTGAGACAGAAGCTCAGGAAATACATGAAGGAACTCGAGGCACAGATTACGAAATACAAAGATGTAAGTATTTCATGCTAAATGAAAAGCATTCATTTAAAGCCTGTCTGCACTAGTTTGGCCAGGAGAGATTAGACCACCATGCTGGTCACTGACAGGTGGTTATCTCATCAAATCAGCTCTCAATTAACATAAGAAAAAGGGGACCATGAGGGTCAATAGTCACCACTTAGGCATTGTTGGCTATATAGAGGGCGCAAGTAGCTACAAGTAGTGCAGACAGGCTTTAAATGTCTGAAGTACATCATTTTGATAACCATAATACATATTTCTGTGTGTGGATCATGCCGTTCAATTCTGTGAATAATGTTTATGTTATTCTATGTCCATGAATATGAATTGAGTAAGGTAAAGATGTACTCCAAGTAATGATTGGGATTTTGCCATAACTCAGCCACATTTCATGATGATGCAAAACAAACCATCTTTCGGCTGATCATCTGTGATTAGTTCTCTTGTTTCTGAAAATGTGGACTGAAGTCATTTAAAGAATCTTGATCATTAAAGAGAGATTATGAGCATGTTACTGCAAAATTTATTAATCACAATGTTCTCTTTCATGTGTAGATGTTATTTACAAGTTTCTTGCTGCAAAAGATAGAGCTAAAATTATATTTTTGCAAAAGTTTCTTGTTTTAAATTAGGTGATATTTCCTCTTTTGGATCCCATTGTACGGACATGATTACTGTGCTCTCAAAGGAAAAGGACATAACAGCTGTTTATAAATAATAACCCCAAAGACTACGTTTTACAGATGTTATGATATTTGATCACTTGGAGATATTATATAATGCTGGAACAGTACTCCTGTAGACAACAAAAAAGAGAGATAAAAACACAACATGTTTAGAAGGATGCTGATTGGCGGAATAAACTCATCTTACTCAAATTTCATCTCGTCGTTTAGAACCCAGATGCAGAAGATAAGGAAGAGGAGGAGCGTGAAGAGGAGAAGAAAGAAGAAGAGAGCGAAAGTGAAGAGGATGAACCTAAATCTGCTCCTATCTTGAAGAAGGTTGCACCTCCAAAGGTCAAACAAGAAGGAGATTATGTAAGTACCAATCAATGATTTACTCTTCCCATGTGTCTTGCTTTTTATCACTGTTACAAGTAAAATACAGTGTTGGTCACAGTTGTGGTTTGGATGGAAATATGTATTTTTGGTGAATGTAATTGGTCATATTAATTATCAGTTTTCTTGAATCAGCATTGGAAGGGATAAGAGGATAATGTATGATAATACAGGTCCGGTTATCTTTACAAATCTGTCTTTTCCATTTAAAAACACTGTTGTCCCTTAGGAATTCTAAATATATTTTAGTTGATTGTCAGTTTGGTGTACATGTACATTGTGTGCCTGTGCTTTTCAGTGTGTGATTTTTTGTTTGAGTTTCTTTCTTCTCGTAACCTCCTATGTTTTATAAATAGTTCATTGTTTGATATGGCTTTACAGGAAGAATGACATAGCTATATTTAGTCCAAAATTTAGCTAGAACATTAACCTTCTTTGGTAGGATTTTCCACCCAAGTTATTTAAAGGGTTAAGTTTACGAGTAATATATTACCATTATGTTGACTTTGTTACAGGATGATGAGTCTGATGATAGTTGGGATGTATCCACGTCGGAGGATTCCAGCTCAGATGACGATATACCAGGAATGACAACTCTCACAGCGGATTACTTCTTGAAGAAGTAAGTGCTTACCATCACCTGTCTCACTCAGTTTCAATTCTGGGGAGTGTTTCACAAAGACTAAGATCGACTTTAAGTTGGACTTGAATATGGCAGGCCGTTCATGCCACTGTTTGCTCTCACCATATACTGGCATTTGTCTCTCAAGGGACGTACAAATCATGGTCACAAATCTACAGAATTTATATTTTTTTTATAATTCATTATTGAAGGAAAAAATATCTAAAGATTATAACGGTGAGAGCAAACAGTAGCATGAACGGCCTGCCATAGTTAAGTCCAACTTAAAGTCAATCTTAGTCTTTGTGAAACACCCCCCTGATGCTCCGATGTCCCGACAGTAGCCACCTTTGAGCAACTTGCATGTGGAATGAGCCAATGTGCTTTTTGTAGGACTAGCATACATATATTTTGGAACATATTCAGAAGTTTTCTGAACTATACTGAAGCAGTCAATATGTAAACTATATTGACTGCTTTTACAGAGATGCCAACTGTTCCGTTTTTGCCGTATTTGTCCCGTTTTTTGGCTATGAATACGGCAGTACGTTTTTTGTATGTTTTGTTACGTTTTTTTTTTTTTTTTTTTTTTATTGACGTTTTTCTTCATTTCCGATCATGGGCTTTGTGTTGTGTGTGTATTATGCATCTATGTCTTCAAGCGATGCATGCAGTATGGTGATCGGGGCCCAAACTGCGCTCGTTGCGAACAACCCACGTGTACTGTATGCACGTCGCGCTCTGATCCGTGTACGTATAAGTGGTACCGCCGTTGCCTATTTCTTTGAAGCTGCTTGATTGGGCAATATTTTAGGGTTTTTTCAAAAATACTTTTTTTGGTCAAAAAATACTGTTTTTTCTGTTTAAGAATACTTTTTTTTGTTGATGAAGGTTGGCATCTCTGCTTTTACTCTAATGCCATTAGGAGAATGAATATGGTTCTTGACATGGAGGGTATTAAAGGGAAATCCAACCCAAATAGACAACTACTCTAAAAGAAAGCAGAAAAATCAGAGAAGCAAACTGATGAAAGTTTCAATTAAATCTGACTACATGTAAGAAAGTTATGAATTTTTGAAAGTTGTAATCACTATACGTATGGGCACTTCAAATTGGCTGAAGCGGTAATGTCAATGTGATGTAGTGCCGGACTCTTTCCCATCTGTTCCAACATATGAAATGACTAAAATTTAAATTTTTCAAAAAATCATGGCTCAGGAAGGTCTATTCTTTTTAGAGGACCTATAATGATATGATATCTATAATATATTTTGAGTAGTGCCCCAAGGGAGAAGGAACTTACAAGAAAAACAGAAATTAGTGATATTTGTGTACACAGCAAATGGGAGAGTTATTCACGTCCTACGTCACAATCCACTGAACAAACTGCCAATTTGAGATTCGCATAGACTTAGTGATCTCTTATTTCAAACATTCATAACTTCCTTACTATTGGTCCGATTCATTTCAAACTTTTGCCATTCTGTTTCTGTTATTTTTCTGCTTTTATACAAATCAACTTATTACAAGGGTTGGATTACCCTTTAATGTGATTGGCCCAGCCTATTACTGAATATGTTACAAATTGGAACATTTTATTTCTCCATCAAGAATCATATTTCCAACTCAGGAGGAGGAGAGATATACGGTTCTAGTACAATAAATTCAGTGTCCTCCAAAATTAAGAGCAAGTCAAAAGAATATTATTTATCCAGATCAAATACAGATTTGAATTAAAAGATGTACTTGTTTTCATTGATACCAGTTGCTGTCGGTTGTAATCAGCTACCGGTAATGTGTTTTTTTTTCTTCGTAAAAATCCACTACCCAATGTCTTTAAAGTGCACGGATCACCTAAAAAAATTATTTGAATGTATAAAATCAACCTCTAAAAACTTAACGAAAATAAAGGATAACATAAAACCCTATGTATAGGGGTTGCATGGAACTCAAGTTGGACTTGGGTTCCCTGCGCGCCCTATTCTATACGATTGCATATGCGAGCTTTAAGTAGTATACTCCACAAGGCATTGTACAGTTCACTGGGAGTGTATTTAAACTGCAATATATCTTTGTAGGAGAACCATTTGAAGGGTATAGTTTGACTACAGTATAGCAACATGGAACCCCTTACATCAAGAGCAAAACTTGTCTTGGTGATTGGTACACTTGAACTCTACACACACTTTGGATGGAACCCAGACTCGGACTGCCACGCTGTTCATGGTACATTGGACAATTTCGCTGTATCTGTGACAAAAGTCGACTCTGTCAGTTCAGTGTGTGTTCCATTAATCGACCATAGCAGGCAAAGAGTTAAATGACGCATATTTTTTAATTTTTTTGTCTTTGCCTAGGACCACGACTGGGGATGATAAAGCCTCAAAGAAGAAGGAGCGTCGTAAGGACAGAGTGCGACCGAAAGAGGAGGAAGCTTTGGAGGAGGAAGAAGAAGATGCAGATGGAGAAGGCAAATGGGAAAAGGTCAAAGGTGGCATCAAACTTGAGAAGGTCAGAACTTCTTTCAAGGTCAATTCTGTGTTCTATAAGCATATAAGCAGGTTGTGCAGTCATGGTCACTTCTTGGAACTTACAGCTGTTCTTGAATACGTATTTTAATTTTTTTGAATTTTTTGTCTTCCTTTTCAGATTGATTAATTGATTACTGAAATATTTACCCCCCAAACAGCCCTAACTGGATACATGTTATCATGTAAAGATTCTTGATTTTCGTAGCTCCATATTATTTCATGAATTAATGAATTAATGAATTACTGTTTATATTAATGTATTTTGTACCGTTGCAACTAATAATGAGAGAAAACAACCCTCAAAATTATATTGAGTATTAGATAAGACAGTTTTTCATCTATGTTGTCTGTTTTTTACTATATTCCAAATGAAAAACAATTGGAATACAGGGCTTAATTTTCTGGTATTGTGCTCTGCATATGCACACTAGCTAAAGGGAATGAAAAATGACTTGGGAGGTCTATTCTTGAGGTATATTATTGAATATCTCTCTTATGCTTCTCTTTAGATATTCAATATAATGCGTTTTTATGAAAATGTAGAAAAAAACTTTAAATATTAATCTGTATCCTACAGGAGAAGCCCAAAATGTTTGCCAAGGATGTGGAGATTACCCCTACCGTTGTCCTGAAGAAACTCTCCGAGATCGTTGGTGCTCGTGGTAAGAGAGCAACCAATCGTGCAGACCAGATTGAACTGTTGAAGGAGTTGAGGAACATCGCTAGTCAGCATAACCTTGGATTAGGCGTTGATCTGAAGATAGCCTTCCACGTCATGTCGGCTGTCTTTGATTACAATCCTAACGTAGCCACGTGTATGAAGCCTGCCATCTGGGACATGTAAGAATTATACACAATATTCATGTTTTTATAAATAATAGATCAACTACCCCCTCCCCCCTCCTCCCTAGGGAACACCACCCTCCTTTTCCCCTCTCCCCTCCTTTTTTGCCATGTCAGCTGCCTTTCTTTACAAACCTAACGTAGCCACACGTATGAAATCTGCCATCTGGGACATGTAAGAATTCTACACAATATTCAGTTGATTGATTGAGGCAATTTTCAGGGCGGGGTGGGGAGTCTATTTTTTTAAAAGATGTGTATGACTACATATGAGTGAGTCTATATTCTAATCTTTCAACCCTTTTAGTATCATAGATGAAGTATATTAAAAAATGGAACTCAGAAAAGCGGATTTATTGGTGCTATTTGAGAACTGCATTCTGTGAAAGAACCACTGTTACGTTTAGATTCCATAACACTCTACTTGAAAATCCAGCATGTCAAAAATAGTAGTGAGTTCCTGCCCTTCTTTGCTCTGGGCAGACTAGGTATATGCTTGAAGCATTCATTATTCAGCTAATCAGAGCAAATCTATGGTCCGTAATTTTCGTTTGTTTGTGTACACCTGTCCTAAGAAGGGGTGGGGGGCAAAGAACATGGATCTGGAAGGTGGGAATTCAGACTCTTTTGCTCACCAAATATGCCCTGATGCACATTTGTCAGATGTTCTTAAGATGTTGAAAGACTGAACATTTTTGATGGGTATGTTTTCTTTGCAGGTGCTTGGCTCTTATGCAGGAGATGCTTGATATCCTGATGGCTAACCCAGATGTTGTTGTGTCTGAGAACTTAAATGAAGATGATGAAAGCCTATCGGTAAGTAGTGATTGATCGACCAATGAACCAAATCGGTTGAATGAAAGTATGAACAGGGTTCAGTTGAATGAAATTATGAACAGGAATCATTTGAATGAAAGTATGAAATGTGCTCTTCATTTGTTTAATCGGCAGAAACCTCCAACAGGAATCTTACAATGAGTTGACAATTCTGGTACTGGTGGTGATGTTGATAACGGTGATGGTGTTGATGATAATAATGGTGGTGGTGATAGTGTTTAGAGGTTATGGTGATCGTGATGTTGATGGTGACATCAATGGTTTATTTATAGTGGCGATGTTGGTGGTAGTGGTGAAGGTGATGATGATGAAGGCAATGATGATGGTGATGATGATCATAATGGTAACAGTGATAGTATTTCAGTTATCATACCCTATTTTGAAATCAGGGAAACATCTCCCATCTGAGAAAGAGAGAAATTTCAGCAATTGGTGTGGATGATTCATCAGTCTGCCATGTCAGGCATGTTCTGCTTAGTTAACCTGTGAATGACCGACTGATAATAGCTCTACATACTTAGCCAGGTGATGCATTATATGTTAACTTTGAGATTGATTCTCTCCTCAATCTAGGAGGCTCCGTTTAAGATCCGAGGTTGTATTCTGACGGTGGCTGAACGTCTGGACGAGGAATTCACCAAGATGCTTCAAGCAACGGATGCTCATTCTACAGAATATGTGGAAAGGTTAGACTCAAATGGGGTGCATGAATCAGTGATTTATAACATGTTCATACTCAGCTCTTTTCTATGGCAAAGATATATGTTGAGATTGGAGGCTAAAGATGTTTATTGAAGCGTTAACTCAAAGCTTATTTTCAGTTCCGATAATGGAATTGCACTTTTAGGGAAACTCAACAATACATTACACTACAGTATAGGCAGTTATATAGTGCTTTTACAGTATTTGTTTTACAGCGCTTTACAAACACATTACATGAAATTGTCACCAGTAACTCATGAAGATATCAGCGGATACTACTACACGACTGTATAATAATAGTTCATAATTATTAATCACAAGCAACCACAACTTCAATTGATATTCACCGAAAACCTCAACAACCTGTGCTTCTGTTCGGCCACGGTCGGAATGCCATGCTTGGTTTCCTGGCCTTTTTTTGCTACTGAGGTATTCTGCATATTCTACCAAGGTTCTGTGATAGGCATCATTCTGGACCAGTCAGCACCTGTTTGATGAATGGTCTTTCCATCATTACCAGAAATCTTGATTTTCTTGAAATGTATCCTTCCGTTTTTTTTGCCGCCAAAATACCACTTTTCAATCATTTGGTACATTTCTCAAAAGATCTTTGAAGATACAAGACAGTACTGGAGAAAAGCAGAAAATCTCTGATCTTATCCATTGAAATATTTTTCTTTCAGTAAGTTTAGATCTGTTAGCAACAAAACTGATTGTGTTGTCTTGTCTTACAGGTTGAAGGATGAGACTATTGTGACTAGCATCATCGTGCAACTGCAATCCCATCTTGAGAATACGAGTACGTCCTCCGAGATCTGTAGGGTCTACCTGAGGAATATCCAACATATCTACTACAAGGTCAGTCAACCTTCTTAGAATGGTATTCAATTCAATACCAAAGTCAGAGATATAAGTATTGTACTTAAATTTGGGCTTAGAGAAAGTTCGTAGCAAACTTATATGGGTGTAAGAAATAGCATGGAAAGTCAATTCCATATGTTATTTCCGTATTCCACATGAAATTTGAAATGTTTTTGAAGCATCTTCCATTTCATTCAGTGAATAATGTTCATGATATTCTATGTACATGAATGTGAATTGAGTAAGGTATCGTACTTATAGAATCAAATAATGATAGGGATATCGCCATAACTCGGCCACATTTCATGATGATTCAAAACAAACCATCTTTCGGCTGATCATCTGTGATTAGTTCTCTTGTTTCTGAAAATGTGGACTGAAGTCATTTAAAGAAGCTTCTAAAATCACAGTACATAAGCATGAAATATTAAAGGAAATAAAATCACATAGTCATTTTGAAAAATTTTGCATGAAGTGTATCGTAATTTTTTTGTGGTCAGCTCAGAACTCCTAGTGCAAGTAGTCACGTAGTGTTGAATGTAATGTGGTTATCTTGTAGTACGACTACGAGAAGCTACGTGAACTGGAGAAGTCGCGTGCCAAGACGGAAGGAGAGAGCCAGGAAAAGACGGATGAGAGCAAGGAAGAGACGGATGAGATCCAGGAAAAGAAGGATGAGACACAGGAAAAGACAGCTGAAAGCCAGGAGAAAACGGATGACAGTGAGGGAGAGAAGAAGGAAGAAGAGAAACCAACAGAGGAGGTCAAACTAGAAGAAGAAGAAGAAGAGAAAGAGAAGGGAAAGGGAGGTAAGAATTTGATCATAGTGTATGAATCATTGTTTGTTTGTCTGTTTGTTTGTCTGTTTTATGTTTGATTTTATTTCTGCATTTTTCAACATAATACAAGGTAGTATACAAAAACTAGGTACATATATATTATTAACAAAAGTAATAATACACATATAATCATATCATAATATAAATCCATTAAATAATTATACCCTTCAAAAAACACATAGTTGACAAATCATTTCAAAATTGAAAAAATGCAGGAGACCACCATCTTAAGCTAGAGCCTGAACGTGATGGCGGCCTCAGGAAAGTAACCTATATGGGCGACCAAACTTATAATACATATAATCAGAAATAAATTCATTATAACATTCATAGGTTTGAATGAAGTATTTCAATTTTGTTAATCTCATTAAGCAGCTACATGTTGCAACAAGAAAAGGGCAGACTAAAGTGTAATTTAGGCCACCAATTAATTGTTTTATGCTTTACTGATGGGAAGTTCTTGGAGAACTTATTTTGCATGGCATCAATTAGTGTTCTCATCTCATAGATTTGTATGATCCTGTTGGGAGTATGCTTTCTCTTATACAAAAAAGGGGGAAAAGGGGATCACGTCTTGCATGGTAAACACTTGCATGGTAAACACATGAACTCTGACTTTGTAATAAGTTCATTTGAATGAAAGCAGAAAAAATAAGAGAAACAGAATGGCGAAAGTTTGAAATACATCATACCAATAGTAAGAAAGTCATGATTGTTTGAAATGTGAGATCACTACATCTATGCGAATCTCAAATTGTCAATTTGGTCAGTGGATTGTGATGTAGTCGTGGATAAGTCTCCTGTTTGTGATGTACAGAAAGATCACTAATTTCTGTTTTTCTCCCAAGTGCCTTTACCCTTCGGGTGCTACTCAAAATTTATTATGAACAGTATATTATTGCAGGTCCTCTAAAAAGAAAAGACCATAAAAATATTTTAGTCATTTTGTGTGTTTGGACAAATGGGAAAGTTCTTCGGCACTATATCATAGTGACGTTACCAACTCAGCCAATTTGAAGTGCCCATATCATATGTATAGTGATTACAACTTTTTAAAATTCATAACTTTCTTTTTTGTGTTTCACCAGTCTGCTTCTGTGATTGTCCTACTTTCTTTTAGTGTTGTTTGCTATTAGAGTTGCATTTCCCTTCCATCAAAGTTTGCACTGTGTTCCCATCAATGTATTTGTTTGTCGCACCAAATTTGTGCATTCTGAGTGGTTTGAATAGGAATATTTTCATTTGGAATTTGTCCGTTTTCTTTGTATAGAAGAGGACTCTCTGACATTGATGGACAGGATGTGTAAGTACATCTACTCCAAGGACACCACCGATCTGATCCGCACCAGGACGATGCTGTGTCACATCTATCATTACGCTATCCATGATCGTTGGTACACCGCTAGAGATCTCATGCTTATGTCCCATCTACAACAGACCATCCAGTTCTCCGATATCCCCACTCAGGTAAGCACACTACAGTCAAACTCTTAGTTCCGATTAGAAACGACACCATTCAATTTTGGGGAGGATTTGCCAACCACAGCATGGAGTTAAAGTTGGTGGAACAACTTTTTGCAAAGTAATTGGGGCAAGATTTTTGATAGGTATTGCCATGTCATGTCATGATTTGATGCTCTTGTAAAATAAAAAGCGAATACTAAAGCTAAATGTGAAAGGTCCATTTGTTTTCTTCCTTTTAGATTCTGTACAACCGTACCATGGTTCAGCTTGGTCTGTGTGCGTTCCGTCATGGTAACATCCGGGATGCCCACAATGCATTGCTTGATATCCAGAGCGGAGGACGAGCCAAGGAACTTCTAGCTCAGGTAAGACAAGGATCAACCCTCTTCCATTCTGCAGGGAATGATTTGTAAAATGTCATTTTTGTACAGGAACTTTCATTGGTTGGGGTATTCATAACATGTAATATCAGCATCTTCCAACCGTAAAATTTACCAGGCAAGCTTTCGTCCATTCCAGTCAACTTCCTTGAGCCAAGTAATTCTTCACTCGGTATTCTCAAGGTGGCAGACAACACTAGAGAGTATGAGGAATCTCTTGGCTTGAGAAATTTGACAGGAGAGGAGGACAAAAGCTTGCCTGGTTAAAGGGAGTGTAGCATGACGAGACTATGTGTCTTTCCCGTGGCCCTACTCGGGGCCAATCGGGTATAATACGACTACGGACAACGCGACCGCAGCATTCACGTGCGTGCAACATACACGATACCGAAGCGTGAGGAGAACTTTGGTCTGTTTCGCGAACGCTAGTGCACGCTGACCAAGTAGAGATTAAGTCGCTGACTACCGTTAATCAAGTCCATTCGTTTACGTGCAGTTGTCCAAAAGAAGACGTAGATGGCGTATTTGCCATGCTACACTCCCTTTAAGTGTATGTTTTTGTAGAGGCTGAAACTATGTAAAGATGAATTTTGCAACGGGGCAGTCATCATATTTTATCTTCTTGTATATTGTCCCTCATGTTAATCTGATACAGGGTCTTCTAATGAGGCAACAGGAGCGTGATGCCCAGCAGGAGAAGATAGAGAAGAGTCGTCAGCTGCCTTTCCACATGCACATCAACCTAGAGCTATTGGAGTGTGTCTACCTGGTCTCTGCTATGCTGCTTGAGATCCCGTACATGGCATGTGAGTCCATCAAGGCTTGAGATTTCACATTTAATCCCTTTTTAACTTTAATCAAAATTATTTCAAATTAAAAAATTATATTACCATTTATTTAAAAAAAAAATTCTAGATGATTGAGTGAAAAGGCCCTGAAGCCATCTCATAACAAGGTCAAATGTTCAGAAATTATCAAGGAAGGGTGTTCTCCCCTTAGAATTCTTTCATGGAATCTTATCCCTCTACCCCAGTAACTCTTCCTCTCTTTCTCAGATTTTCTCTTGCTTTATGTCTTTATGAGGGTTACTAACATTTTCCAAGCTGGCCTACCCAGCTCATAATATTAGTTAGTGTCTTAATCTCCCACAAAGTTCTCCCAAAGAAAACTGTAGAAGATATTCTTATCACAATTATGATACAAGTCATGCAGTTTTTGTAAAGATATATGGCTATTGCAAATCTGGCTTCATTGTTGACTGGTATATGGACACTGGATTGGTACATTTGATCATAAAATCATTTTTTCTTCCTCTATTGAATTTCCAGCCCACCACTTTGACATCCGTCGTCGCATGATCAGCAAGAGTTTCCACCACCAGCTGCGTCTGAGTGAGCGTCAGACCCTGATAGGACCACCGGAGAGCATGCGTGAACACGTAGTGGCTGCCTCCAGGGCCATGCGCTACGGTGACTGGCGAGGCTGCAAGAAGTTCCTCATCAACGAAAAGATGAACATGAAGGTCTGGAACCTGTTCAAGGACTCAGACCATGTCAGGAAACTCATCACCAGGTAAGAAGGCCCACAATATTCCTCTTATTCTGGACCTTTTTCTCAAATTCTATCGCTACTTGTGTTTTCTTAGTCTCTATCGGTATCTGTCCCCCTCTCCATCAATATCACCAACTTCCCTGTCAACTTGCTCATTCCTTTTCTGCACACCTTACTTAATGCTGATGGTTATAATGCACATTGTTTATAACATGCAATTGAGAAATAAATGGAGGGGCTGGATATTCAGTCAAGGGTAAACACAGAAACTTTCATAAAATGTAAACGTCTAGTTATGCAGCAAGAAACCTTTTGACGCTCCTATTTACCCCTCAATATGAAAATTCTTTCCCCAAGGTCCCAAGGGGAGGCACAGCCATGCAGTGGTAGAGCAGTGGTCTCAAAACCGGAAGGTCCCTGGTTAGAAACCAAGTCAATGCACTCGTGCCATTTGGTAAGGCATCAATCCTCATTACCAAGTCCCTCAGAGAGGACTTAAAGCCGTTGGTCCCCTGGTTGCTTACTTACTATGATAGCTGAATATGCTATATCCTATTGTCCTTGACCAGTAAATCATGCGTTTATTTGTTGTTTGTTTCATAACAACAGGAAGATACAGGAGGAGAGCTTGAGGACCTACCTGTTCACATACGGCAGTGTGTACGATGCCTTGAGGTAAGCTATTCGTAAGAACAGACATCTGTTTTTATTCACCTGCACTAGTAATTGATTAATCCATGGACTGCTGAATTCTCTCGTTCCGGTAGACTTTGTACAGGGGTCACCTGGAAAATAAGTTCGGACCCCCAAAATTTGGAATTATTTACATTGAGACTAAAAAATTGAATCTGAACCCCCTTTGTAGATGACAAATGTTAGCTCATAGATAACTACCACAATGAGCGACATCAGAGTGTGTTATGTTATTATCTTGTTTGTTTTCTATAGCTTGATTACTCTCTCTGACATGTTTGAGCTGGAGCAGACAGCAGTACACAGCATCGTCAGCAAGATGATCATCAATGAAGAACTCATGGTAAGACATCCTCTTATTTTTTTGTGCTGTGATATAGCTAGCTTTAAAGATAAAGGCCAGTTCTGGTCATGCGATTGCATTGTGAAAGAAACGTTGTGGAATCGATCGGAAAAGGTTGATCATCTAGCATATAAGTATTGGTGTGTACTGCAAGGTTCTGGAATCATCAAAATGATAAGAAATTTGGCCCAGTCTTGGTAAAGTTACAAGCACTGTACACAGAAAGATGTATATGGGACTACGTGACCACGTGCACGATATCTATTTGATCCCAATAGATATAATAATTTACCAAATATATCAATTAGTAGGCGGTTTCCCGACTTTCCGGCAAAATTTGTATCGTCACGTATTAGTCAAAACATATTCTTTCACATGATTGGTAATGAGAGCTTCCATTTCATTTTTTTGAGAGAGGGGCGTTTCCAAAACTGGTCTTTACCTTTAAAATTAGGGGCAGCTAACCCCACATGAACAGATGCAATGCTTATGATCTACCCAAACATCCATGTCAAAAGATGATGGTGGAGGGATGATGGTATTGATAAATGATGATTGAGTTCTAAAGGTTACAGATCTTTATTTCTGCTGTATAGTTCCTTGAATCACTTACCACCTTGTGTCAGTCACATACGATAACATTGATACCGTGTATGTTTATACCAGGCCTCATGGGATGAGCCAGCTGCTACCATCGTGATGCACCGCTGTGAACCAACCCGCCTCCAGCACCTCTCACTCCGCCTAGCCGACAAGGTCTCCAACCTGGTAGAGAACAACGAGCGTCTCATCGACGCGCGCATGGGAGACAACCGCTTCAAGGGTCGCGACTTCAACAAGGACGGCAACCGACGAGAAGGTGGCTACAAGGAGGGTGGCCGCGGGGGTTACAGGGGGGGAGGCAGGGACAACCGCTACCACCAAGACGGTCAGGGAGGCAACCGCTACAGAGATGGCGGTGGTGGAAGGGGCCGCTATAACAGAGACGGCGGTGGTGGGCGAGGCCGCTATAACAGAGACGGACAAGGAAGGGACAACTACAACCGGGATGGCCAGAGTGGTGGATACCGAGGTGGATACCGGGGTGGATACAACCGCGAAGGAGGTAGAGGTCATTATCAAGATCGAGGAGGTAAGAGAATTCTTTGATTGGGTAATCTGACATTTTGCACTAAGATTTATTTATTCCATAGGAAAAGTTTGGGATTAGTGTTGCCTTGGCATTATAGGTTAAGGTTAGGTTTAGGTACAGAGTTGGGTCGAAGGATAAAGTTGGCAATTCCATTAGTGTAGATGGTTGATCATGGAGCAATCGTTGCCAAAGCATATGTAGTAGAACTAGTTGATTGAATTATTGGTAACCATGTAAATTAAAATGTGACGATTGTATATATTCATCGTACCATCCAGCCATGATATCATTTTATGAATGAGTATTATTTTGGCTTTGTGTTCAACCAAATTCATTCATTCTCGATAGGTGTGATAGGTGATAGTGTATTATTTACTCATACGTCACACACCTCAGGATGACATACCCTGAAGTAGGTATTTGCATGCAGAAGTTGGATTTTAGATGTGATGAAAGATTCGATATCAAATGTGGAATGTGAGTGCCTAGAGGGCTCAGCCAGGAAATGGGTAGCATTAGAGTAAGTAAGGGAGATAATATCTGATTCATTAAAATCTTGCTGACAATGATAGAGAATATCAAATCTGTATACTGACACACTATTGCAACTTATCTCTTCACCTGCTTTTGTGGGCCACCACAGTCAAAATTTGTCAAATATGTCATTGTGTCATAGCCTATGCATGTAAAATACACTCCGAAACATTGCGGCAGTCGAGGATTGCAATCCGTAGCTGATGTAGAGTTACACCGTGCATTTCTTCACTTGGAAATGCTCAGGGGATCTCTATGAGCTTTGTGAAAAGCAATTGAAGAGTTACTCATCAAGTATTTTCTTCTCTATTTTTTGTAACTACAGGTCGAGGAAGGAATCGTGACCAGGGGCGGAACTACTAGGCAAGTTTCATGACATCTGTCAGTAACAGGATCTCCAAATCTATGATTCCATCTGTCTGTAGCATTGGAATTCTATTATATATTTAATAACAAGATTCCATTTATCTAACTAGTGAAAATAAGAGCATGTATGGTGCTTATTAATTGCACAATTGTTATTTCAGACATCGTCATCTTTCCATCATTAGATATTCAATTGAAAGATTTCTGTAAAATGCTCTTGTTTGTGTTTAAGATTAGGATTCTATTTCTGTTTTATTTTCTGACATTGTTACTTATGTATGATGTCCCCATCATGAATTGCATCTATTAATACAGACTGATACTGAAAACGTTAATCTTATATAACGAAACGAGCCTCACACCCAATAACGAATTTGTGTACTCATTACCATTTCATAAATTGGTACCGTCAGTATAAGTATGTGGTTATTGGGAACTCTACATTTTCAGTGATGGTAATTGCTTCCCCAACGTTGGCTTGACTCTTAATTTTACAAGTTAGGGTGAACTTTAATCCCTTCAATTGCCGTGGTTGGCAAATGCTACCGAAGAACTTGAGGTTTGAGCGATGTGTTTGTACTACGAAGGTCCACATGTTTCTTCCAGAAACAGAACCAGTACCTCTACCATGAAGTATAAACTTCAGATAGTATATGCCCAATTTACCAATGGGACCAAGCATCGTGAGACAAAATTTCGATTCAAAGTTAATTTATGACAATTGTACAGACACTTCTTCACCAAGAAGGGGTCAATACTTGGTTTTTTCCTCTATATTTTATTCCCCTAGGTTTTTTGTTTAGCCTGTAGTGAAATGCATGAAAGTTTGTCAGTTA
Source organism: Mesocentrotus franciscanus (assembly GCA_037976565.1). NCBI lineage: Eukaryota > Metazoa > Echinodermata > Echinoidea > Camarodonta > Strongylocentrotidae > Mesocentrotus > Mesocentrotus franciscanus. The sequence continues at coordinate 17,688,800 of CP137672.1, read as the reverse complement.
CCAAGATTTATTTATTGGTAATTTTAGCTCATTTTGGGATTCATTGAAATTCTGATCATGTTTCAACGATACATTATTTTTATTTCCTTCTTTTTTGTCTCTCAGTCTATTGTGGTCTCAATTTATTTAAAACAAATTGAGGAGTTAATTGAATCTGTATTGAAGTAAAATAAATTACAGATGTGAAATTCTACTTTGCACTTATGTTTTTGTCAGTTTCATGCAGGTTTATTTTGATAGAAGTACATAATTGTATGTTATCTTGATGTGTTTGTCAGAGCATTACCTAATATAGCAGCACAGTCATGTTAAAAGTAAATCCAGAAGTCAACCAGAATTTTCATGGACCAAAGTTCTTTTGACTGTTTGGATTGAGTGAGAGTCAAATTAATGAAAAAGTGAGTGAGCTTGCCTACAGGTGAATATTGCACCCTCTTTCGCATTATTAAACATGATGAAAATGTGAAGTAATTTGACTGAATTTAGTGACCCAAAAAACAATTATTTGCCTTTTTTCCACTAAGTACTAAAAGTGAAACATAGGTTCACTAATGGAATATAAAAATTCATTTTCTTTTACAGGCAAATATCCATAACCATAAACATGTTGATAAAAACTTATTGAAAAAATGCCCAGTGATACTCTTCAAATGAGTGTTGGTCAAAAAAATTGACCGTAGTATATCTAACTTTGCGAAAGTGGGTGAAGGTACTTTTAGGGGTAGCAAACTTTAAGACGTGTAGGGCAGAGAAAGAGTGAGAGGAAGGGAGATAAGGAAATGAATCAAATGATACAGTTTCATCTTGTGATGTTTGCCTTGTGAGGTACGAGGTAGAAAGAAAGCAATACACTTGGATAATACTGTAGTGTACCAGAGAGGGGAACAGTAAGAGAGAAAGGCAGAGACACGTCTTGAAGTTTGCTACCCCTAAAACCTGCACCCACTTTCGCAAAGTTACGACATACAATTTTTATGTACAGAGGACAGAAGAGAGATGGAGAATGAGTGAAAAAGGAGGAGACAGAGAAAGATGCAGACCAAAAAAAAAAAGGGTTTAAAGAGAGAGAGAGAGACAAGAATAAAGAGGGAATGGTAATTTACAACTATGTCAAGGCCTATTCACATATGACTCTGTAAACCAGTCTTTTTTTTGTTTTTATTTTTTGTAAATGAAGAGTGGGGAGCAAAGGTCCTAAGTGTATCTCTGTGTTATAGATGCAGAAATGTAAATGCAATACGCTCATTTTATCGCGGCATTGGTGAACGAGGCATAAATTCATACTACCACTCGGTCGATCACTCAAAGAAAAACAATAACCAGATCTGGATCGTTAGTGTTACACAGCATGTCACATTGTTTTAATATTGAAGCATAACACAGGCCGATTGATTCATTAAACATGACATCTTTATGATTCTAAGATTATTTACACAAAAGACATTATAACATAGTTACACTTGCGCTTCTTTGCTTTAATACACATACAGGCTAATTTTTCAGAGTTTTACATGGATATATGCAAATACAATTCTTTATCTTTTTACCCCATAGATTTTCTGATGTAGACATTCCTTGTGTCTATTACAATAACATGTATATTCAAGATCTTTAAAAAAATCTTTAATCTGCACCACACTCAACTAAGCGTTTTAGTTAAATAGCAACATCCTTCTATAAGCAAATGTGTATAAGTATAAATATCCCCTACAGTATTGTGAAATCCGAGTCCAACTTACATGTTTTTGCACAATTCATTTGGATCCTTGTCCACGATTACAATTAGTTTCAATCATGTTAAGATGAAACGATAGACTTTTCATCATTTATCTCAGAATCTCATCTTATAAATCTCATAAATATATAGCCCATCTATTAATTATCTTAATGAATTTTGAGACATTTTTTTATAAGGGACCAGAGAAAGAAGAGTACAAATTCTGCACCAATCCTTAAGTTAACCCTTTCAGTCTATTTTTAAAGGGTTTATCAAGTCGTCCGGTCAGAGCCTGACTGGCATTAACTCTGTGTTGAAGAAAACTAGAAAGCGCTCTACTTGCTCCAAACAGATGAAGTATCAAGTGACACATATGTGCATTCATTTTATACAATAAATATTCTTGGTAACAGTAGCATTTCTAGCACACCTATCATGCACTTGGCTTCCATTATGGTTCTTCTTGTACATGAACGGATGATATATATAGTGCATGCACTACATTTTGAGTACCAAACCAATCCATGTGACCTAGGGTTGGCTAAATGCTTCTCAAACCTAATGGGTTCATTCACCAATTTTTGTGTGGAGAATCCCATATGCTGAAGTTACACAGTATGACAGTACCAAGCAAGATTGTCTAGAAGTCTGTAGTAGCACTAGCATTGGCATTGACTACAACACTGGCTATCACTTGCAAGAGTTGCACCAAAGTATCCATGCACCCACACAATCAGCTCTCATACAGGTAATGCAAATTATCTTATGCATGTACGTATGCAAGTTTAATGAGACAATTTTTTTTCACTGGTGGGACATGAAGCGAATTGAGCATTCTTTGACCGAGCCCCCACCCCCCAACCGTAAAACATCATCACTTATCAACCCCCACCCCCACCTTTCCCTATTCAAGATATACATGAAGCTCTTGCCTATGGAACATAAAAAGCAATCGATGCAAAGAAAAACCCTACATCGCCTCTTCACCTACCTGAAAAAAACAAGGCAATTAGATGTTTAGATTTGCAGAAATATGTACACCTCGGAACAATCATGATTACTAGTTAATTTCTACTGTTTGCGTGACATTAGTTACTCTGGATGGCTTGATAGTAGCACAGTGCGTAAACAAGGGTTCCACAAAGGAAGGCGTGGCTTATAAGTCTTAATCGTTTTTATATATTTAGCAGTACAATTCGGTTGACTTTGACGATCTATACAAAGGCCTTTGACACACTCAGAGCAACACGGAGCAGACTAATAGCTCTGTCTTGATAGATAACGAGAAAATGCTACGATGTGTTTGGTGAGCAAATGAGTTGTTAACTTGGCTGTAAGGTATGTAAGAAAGTGAATTCCAAGCAAATATCAAATCTACTCCTTCTAAGATAATTGATTCTTGAAGCTGTTTACTGTACAATAGTAAATGCACCACTGGCAGACTTCTATGACAGACAGCCAATACATTACAGGAGGATAACTTCAACAGCTTAGTTATACTGGCCTCAAAATAATATATCTAGCCATTATACATTATTTAATTTCATTTCTCACACTTAATATGTCTGCAATTGACTTTGACAACACGCCTAATTTGCTTCATGTTAATTATTTTTTTATTCATCACATCTTATTCTATATTTGTTGAAGCAGCTTACTACATTTACACCAAATTTACATAAGACATGAAACATTTACATGTATGTATGTTAGTAAATTCCCATTTTCTCTTTTTTTTTACATATCAGTTTATCATACAAATTGCAAAATTCCCCACACGAACTCAATCACCGGAAATACCAGTTTGCGTTGAACGTTGAAGACATAACATGCATCCCCATGACTTCCATGCTTCTGATAATAACCCCAAATATATACTGATTTCAAAAACAAACTATACCGTCATATCTTTTCACCCAAATACTACTTGTATCTGAGATAACGCACTGACGTGTTATTTCTTCCACTTGCAAAATATTTATTTCTCAAAAATAAACCGACATTGCAGTAACCAGAAGCCTGAAGGGCAATGATGATACATGTATTAAGATTCACAAACCTAATGCCTAATTGGTTATCAATCTCAACATTCTGTAATAAGTTAAGTGTTTACAGCTGATTAACTTATTGCATGAAAGCCACAATGTTGATGGTGCAGTAAGCTACTTCTAAATCTACAAATCTCTAAGTCGAACGGGGATAATGATATCACATTAACTATGGCATAATCAAACTGTAATATTTATATTTAATTGTGTGCATGAAAAAAATATTTCCTCTGATTTTCTTTTTACAGCAATGATATCAAAACATAACATTATGATCGACAAAAAAAAAAAAAAAAAACACAAAATAAAAAGGATTCAGGGTACATTTTCCACAAAGTAAACATGAACATGGGGTTTATGTTTCATGATATCTAATGACGTTGCAAGTACTGACTGACACCTGAAATCAAATGTGAATTTACTGAAGAAAAACAGATCTAGCTAGATATGTAGGACTAATGCAACTCTATCTCTCTCTCTCTCTCTGAAATACAAAAAAAAAATATACATGTATATGTTAATATAAATAAAAGCCCATATGATTAGTGTCCGTAATATCCAACTTAAAACTGCATGCACATAACTGTAATAACTACAACAGGTAGCAAGGCAACTTAATACCAAGAAGGCAGATATGATAGCAAATATATCTATTGGTTTTTCAATCATTCGTCCACAGGAACAACACAGCAGGAATGGGGTGGAAGTCAAAATTCAAAAATTAGATGTGACTTTTGAAGTGTAAATAAACTGACTGGCATTTCCTTTCATGTAGGTTAATAACGCGCTCAATACTACGTTTCTAAGCACTTTACATTGTAATTATCATTATCCCAATCATTGGATTTATTTTCTATTCCGCACATAATGCACACGCTCCACTCCCTGGGGAGTATTCCAGCCAGGCGCCATTTTAAGAGCACACACATGCCAATCCAACCACAATATCATTCCCATCCTATTGAGTACCCATTCAACACCCGGGTGGAGAGAAGCAATGTAGATAAAAATGCCTTGCTTAAGAACACAAGTGCCGTGCTGGAGATTGAACCCACGACCTTTGCATCTCCCGACAAGTGTTTAAACCACTTGACGACACCTGGACACACATTTCAATAATAACCTGTGTACTGATACACACCTCATTTCCACGATAAGTTTACAGAGTAAGGTCAACCAGCATATTGTCAACTTTCTGTACGATGAATCTGTCAAGATTTCACGCTAAATTTCTAAACCTATGATGCAATCCCTGATAATGCCCACCTCATTACATTCATCACAGATTCCATCAACTGTCTGCAAGGATCCTGAAAGGTATTAACTCTGTGTTAAAGTATATGAGTTAAAGCCCTTCTGGCTCCAAACGGATGAAATCAAATCAAATCTTTCCTTGAAATTAAATAAGTTCACTCTGCTAGGAAAGTCCAGAAATGTCCTTTCATTGGAAGAAAACTGAAGAAGAAAAAAAGTCATTGAAAGCTGAATGATATTTTAGAGAACACATAATTATCCACACATTGGATCAAAAGTAACTTCCTGATTGAGCCTTTTGTGAAAGAAAAACTTCTTCATCATAACATTTGGTAATTTGTTTTCAATTACCCAACGTCATATCTTAAGTTGTTTCAACAGATTTTGAAGAACAGACAGACGATGAGATAGAGACGAGTCCATAATAAATGTAAATAAGACATGACATCTCTACTTCAGAGTATGATGTGGGTGTCCATGCCATAAGAAACTCTGCTATCTAATAAGAGTAAATTCGGAAGCAGATTGGTGTCGCATAAAGAAGATGAACGCAAGGTGTGTATTTTGTCATAAATATCTAACCGACTTACTTACAATATAGTTGCATCAATATCACAACATCTGCACCCATGTGTATCCTTTCAATTAATCTTATCGTACCAAGGACTATCCTGCATGTACATTAATCTATACAACAGTATGCAAGTAGTATGCGATTCAGGGTTGTGCACCACCCAGAAGACACAAATACACACATTTTCATCGTCAATGGGTACAGACCATAGTAACTATATTTATAGGAGGGATGAGATATTCTTTGTGGAAACATGTACTACATTCACACATACATTACATTACACTAGCTCTAAGGCTATTCTACGAGTCACAGACTACCTGTGTCTACAAAGAGTCTCAGAGACCACTCTTCAACTTAGAATTCTGTGCTTTTATACAGCAATTTGGTAACCATTCAATATTACTTCATATATACATCAATTAACCAAGTGATACGTTGATTTAGACAGAGCGTAATAATATCATCACATGACAATGCTCAACTTTCCTCAATGCAGAGTTCACACGAAATTGCTGAGCTGCTGAATATGACAGTTAGATTTAATAATGATAGCGTTTTTCATTTACTTGTATTCACACTGTAACTTTACACTAAGCCCTAATCAATGACTAACATATTAGGCCGTGTGCTACTCGAAACATATTGTCCAAAATTTATTGGCTCTACAGTAGTTCTGCATAATAAAAATAAGAGACTTTGACTTGTAGACAGAAGAACAATGCAAACCACAAGAGGGTGTCCTTCACAACAGACAGATTCAAGTGAAATAAAGATATACATATGAAATCAAAATGGTTGACTACAATAATGAGTGCAGCTCATAATAGTTATATCATATCATAATATAATAGTCCAAATAGTGTTGCCAATTTGCAAGCATCATAAACTCATTCACATTAGATACATGATGCATAAGAAGCATATTACGCACAAGCTCCTCTCCAAAATACTAAATCCTCCTTCCAGTCACACTAATATCCTAAGAACCTCACTGATTGTTGACTGCATATGCTGAACAAATATTCCTGAATAGCAGTATTGCAACAAAAATAATTATCTTTTTAAAAAACACGCCTTAAAATTGTCTTCTTCAGCTCCTCATCTCCTGTCCAGCATTGTGGATACATCAACATGAATGTTAAGAGAGCATATATGGATATATGAAGCACTTGGTACCTTGTACATCAATTGTATGATCATCATAACTTCAATATTAGATATCTAACTAATTAAGATCATTTGTTCATATCTCTAATCTGCTGAAATGCAGAACTGAAAAAAAAAAAAAAATGCTTTCCAAATAATTTTTTGTCCTAAATATGTGCTATGTCAGCTTAACAAGCTTATGAGCGTTTATCAAATGTTAGGGTTGCTTCAGCGTACTTGTGCTTCAATATGATTACCATTCATGCGCCGACATACAACAAATGCTTTGTGATGAGGTCTTCCTGTATGCATTCCACCCTGACTGCCCAGTCACCCCGCTTGGTGGGTGGCTTGCTGACTGGCTGGCTATGCATTGCCTCAGCATACAGGAGAGAGTAGGAGAAGAGGAGTGAAGGTGACGTAGTTGTTTTACAGAGCATATCCAGGATAAACTGAGGTGGGAGAAGGGTTGCTTTTAACGACGGTCATCAACGGCATTCCCAGACCTTGATAGTTAGATCCACGCTGCCTGTTATCACGTACGGGGCTGACCGATGGAAATCTGCCATAGAGAACAAATGCACAATGTCTAGTGATACCTTCTAGATAACACATCACCAGCTCACTACAAGACTCGAATGACAAAAAGAGATATTTCGACAAATTATGCTTGTCAAAATATATTTATTCATAGGGAAATTTCCCAATCTATGAGTAGTATTCGTTGTTAACTTCATGCAAATAAAATTATGCCTGGTCAAATTTTTTACACTACTGCCCAGCAGTCAGTAGTGAGTTTCATGCCTGCAATTTTGACCAATCAGAGGCCTAGAATCTTGATATGCGGTATACAACATACAAGTATACTGTAAATCAGCTTACCTAGCGAAGTAGTGAAGTGCTCGTGGGCCAGCATTTTCTTTGCACAGCGTTTGTTCTTGTAGTCCCACACACGTAATGTTTTGTCATCGGCCACGCTGATGATGAACTTGCCGCCAGGGTGAAACACCGCTCCTCTCACCCAGTTATCATGTCCAGTCTGTGCAGATACAGAGGGAAAGGGAAAAGTGATATCAAGAAAATGAATTAAAAATACAAACAATGAAATTATTAATTAATACAGCCTCTATCACTACCTCTATCCCCCTGTCTTAATTAGTAATTACTGTAGCCTCAATGCTTGCCTCTATCTCCTGTTTGAATTCATGGCCCTATACCATCATCATCAGAGTCCTGTTTCATAAAACTTGTTATCCAAAACATGTTACGATAGTTGTTATAAGCTACTGAAATCCTTGCATTTGATTGGCTGTGAGCAGATTTGTCATAGATCTATGGGCCCAGGTGTTCACTACATCCACTACATCAGATGCAAATGATTGAGGAGATACAACTGATCTTTGAACTTGTAACGGATCAATTGTTATAAGTTTGGGGAGTAAAAAACCACACAGACTTACTATAAAAGACTTAAATGCTTCTATATTTTTCAGTCAAATATCAATGATATAATGTCTATGTAAATTATTTAAGGATTGCATATAACCATCATGTATATGAACTCTTTTTTATACTATCAAGAATGAAAAAACAGCAAAACACAAGATACAAAAAAGACTCGTACTTCATAAAGCCATCACTTAACATTGGAAAACATTCTAAAGAGAAAGGTTTGTCATAGAATAATTGTCACACTGACAATTCTGGATTTGTTTTCTGGCAGTTTGGACTTACCAGAGTCATGATACATGCTCCAGCGCTCACATCCCAGATCTTGATGGCCTTATCACGTGAACCAGACACCAAGAATGGAGTAGAACGAGCTCCTTTCTTCTGCAAACGTAACAATACATTCAGACAATCAGTGAAAACAGATCCATTTAGCTTCATGTACTATTGTAAAACGAAAGACTTTCATGGCAAGACACTTTCACACATTGCAAAACCCAACTGTCGTGTTGCTTGTAATTAACGGCATATTTTGCGGCATAAAATTTCTGCAAGTCTGAACCGATTATGAAATTCGTGAACATTTCATGCGCACAAAGTTTCTGGTTCTTCACTACATTCCATGCATATTAATGATGGATCAAGGACTAGAATCAGCCACTAAAAAATGACATGAAGTATAGAATGGAACAAGCCTCCTTCTTGTGCATGGTACACAGAAGCACACTAGCCAGTGAAAATGGTTCAATCGATGACTTTCTGCATCACAATCTATACATGGTTCATCGTTACTGATTTCAATGTTATATTTCATATTAAAGACTGTTTTGTACATTGGTCTTTTATGAGAAGTAAGGAAAAGTTGGTAACAATTCAAAACTAAAGTGGACTTCTGTTATCCAAAGGTAACACAGATTGTTGCACTTTGAATAACCAAATGCAACTGAAATGGTGTCACCACTAACAGAGGGCTTACTTAAACAAAATAAATGAACCATGCAAGACTAGGGAAGGAAATACATGGCGTTGAACTATTTGTAAGGTATCCCACTTGCAAAATCTTGCAAAATTGATTGATACGTGTAAGCCAATTTAGTGTCTTTTATTAAAGCACTGATGACCACAATTTCTCTATCCACATAAATAAAAAGGAACAAATAACTGTTTTGAAATATGCTATCAATCATACAAAACTGGGAATCACACAAAATGGGGTACACCTAATGAATGCTTGGAATAAGGGTGGGAGGTGAAGAAAAGAAAGTTGATGACACAGGGTTGGGTTATTCAGCTCACAAATAATCACAACACAATCTATTTTGAAACTTGGTTAATTACAAGTACCGGTAGCTAAATCGACATGTTGTCTCCTAAACTGACTTTATACACACTGTAAGGGGAAAACTACACTGGCACTAGACCTAGCATCACTTCAAAACCAAAGACAGCTAGATTTAGACTAAACGGATTTTATCTTCCTAGTTTGAGTTAAATAGCACAATTGATTTGTGACACAGCTAGACAAGCAGGATATTTATTTGACAGATATGTTATTTTAAAGAAATCTAGATCAGCTCATTTAGGGTTAGAAACCATGCATACAGACAAGCATGTGTATTGCAGGCACATTTCACACTTTGTATAAAAGAGCCTTAAGTAGAATAAATCAGTCATTCATTTCATCCTTTCATCAATCCTTTCATTAGGCACATGTCTCCATCGACTGTATAACACTTGCTCCTGCTAAAATAGAGCGGTTTACTGACATATTCAACATTTATGGATGTTTCTTTCCTGGGGACCTTGTGAAGAGGTATTCCAAAAACCTGTTATTAATGAATGAACTACAATACTTGAAATTCTCTCTACATTGTACATACATTACGTGTTGCTTTGCCGGGCAAGTGTCGTGCAAGCTTTCGGGTTGTCAAGAACAACCTTTCTTTAAACAGTATGCATAAAACCTGAATTTGGTAATAAACCAGTATATTGCTCTGCCGCAGTTTTCTACACTAACCAAATTCTAACTTCAGCCCTGGACCTAACTCGGTACCTAACCTCAACCCTAACCATTAACATAATCTAAAACCAAATTACATCCCTAACCCTAAACCTTTGACAAAATAAAGCCCGGAGCGACTGTCACAGAAGCAAATGTCGGGTCGCCGTCTTCATCACCCTCTACTAATCCAATCGTCCAAGACTAGTGGAACATACAGTCCAATCAAAGCTCTTTCTCGCATGTTTGCTCATGAACAAGCATCAGAGCTGCCAACCTTGTGCGAGCAAAAAAAGGAACCATGATGGCCGAAAAAAAGGAATTCATTAAAATGAAACTTATAACCACGCGCAACACACTTCCAGTGCAAAAATGTCCATTCCTCATGCTGTTTTTTCCATATTGGGACCTATAGTTTATTTACAAGTCGGTATTTTTGTTGTTGTTATTTTGGTATTATCAGTGTTTCGTTCTTTTGGGGAATATTTTTCTGTTAAGTATGTTTCCAAGTATGTTTTAACCTCAGTTTTATATTGAATTTGTGATCAAATCAACATTTTAGGGCAGTTGAATGACGTGCGGTATGAAGAAACAAAATTATTTAAAAAAAATAAAAAATTTAAAATTTAAAAAAATATTTTATGAAGAAAAAACGTACTACCGTAATTTGGAGTAAAAAACGGAATAATTCCGGGAAAAACGTAATGTTTGGCAGCTCTGAAGCATGAAGCGAATTGTCATATCAAAACAAACAAATGCACATGGTGAAATGATTTCCCTTTTGAAGGCGCTCTTTTGACACGACTCTCAAATGACATGCTGTAAATCTAGGTTCATGATGCTATTATCATGCACGGTCAAATGCTACACAAAACACAAGGAGACAATGCTTGTACACAAGACCATTATCTACCTCTAGACCATCATAGTTGTTCAGCTATCACCACCAGAAAAAAGGAAAGAAGAGAAGAATACTTGAGATGAATAAGAGGATACCAATTTTAAAATGGAAAAGCACTTCAAAAAAAGAGATCGCAGGAATTTTTTTCGATCTATATAAATAATGTTTTTATTACTTATTGGTTACAGTCATCTTCTTTTTTTTCAGAAAAAAAAGTTTAGATTTGCACTATTTATTTTTCACCATCAAATAGCTTATTACTCCTCTCTGAAACAAATTTAATACAACCATGTTCATATCTTCAGTTTTTTGAATGCCAGAACTAATCTGACAAACAAAGTCAACATCTATACATTTGCACACACTTCTACTTTTTTGCTTCATTGAGGGCATGGTACACCATGGCCCTGTTTCAATAAAACCTGTTATCAATAACAAGTTACAATAACTGTAATATGCTACTGAAATCGTGGCATTTGATTGGCTGAGAGCAAATTTGTCATAGAAATTTAGCATCTGTTATTGATAACAAGTTTTATGAAACAGGGCCAAGAAGTGGTCTGTACTATCAGTGAAGAAGTGGAACAGTATGCATATTCAGGAGTCCATGCTACAATCAATAACATGTTAATATTCTAGCTTGGACCCCTCCATCCCCTTCTCAGTCACCTCCCTCCCCCTCTTCCTGCTCAGTTCCCTCCCCTCCCCCTCCCACAAATCAACCTTCAACGCTGTCAAAACAATTACATGTCATACATACCTCTACTCCTTTAATTTCATTGAGGGTGGGGTATGCTGTTTCTGGAGCCCAGGCAACACACTCTACCACATGGTCATGCTCTCGTAGCTCCAGCTTACACTCCTTGGTAGCTACCACCCAAACACGTAGGGTCTGCATGAAAATACAATCCCAACAGGAATGGTTAGTGCAATAAACAATGCATGTGTACAGTAAAAACAATCAAATAAAACAGCTGATGCACCAAGGTTTAATATTGATGATGTAAGAATCAAAGTATACAAGTAAGAGAACTCTACATAGAATACACAATCTACCTTCTCTAATCTTTGTTTCTTTTTTCCACAAAATGAGATGTGTTGCTTCAATTCTATGTGAAACTCTTAATAAATCAACCAGCAGGATTCAACCAGTATCATAAAACAAGCCTTGTTCCATTCATCTTTTATTATCTTATAGCCCACGAGTAAAGTCAATTCCCAACATGGTTGTCATGCTTTGGTGTGGGAATGATCCATTTATATTATAATTTGAGTAAGGAAATCCTTTGAAATTTAAAAACTGTTAGGGTTTTGCACGTTTCGGTCTAAAAAAACGCCACGTGTCATTCGTTCTGCCTGTAGATTGTTGTAAAGCTTGTAAACCTTTCGCGAGTTAGACTAAATGAAGTACCAAATTATCAATGGTAAATGTACCGAGCACAAGTTCAGATGATATTCAGCCGAGACGTATCCTAGTATTCAGCCGAGACATATCGTATAATATCATATTTCTGTATCTGACATATCATTGCATCTCTACTACAGGAAGAAGCCAGGGTACAAGAGTAAAAAGTCAGAGGGATTGATCTATGCACCACTATACCACCACCACACAATGCAATCAATGTGTCGTAGCCGGCTTAATTGGATGCAACATTGTTACACATTGTCCCATATTTGAGAGCAAATGACTTACTCTATCTTTATCAAGCCCCCCTTCCCTGAAAACTTCTTTGAAGTAGAATAGATTTTTAAAATTCCACTACAAGAACATGAAAGTATATCTCATGTGATGTAAGCAATATGGTTATTGGTAACTCCTGATAGAAACATGACATTTCCATCATAAAATGAAGGAAAGACTTATTTAACTGAGATCTGCTTTCATTCCTTATCTTGTCAGCTGAAGGGGGTGGAAGGGCTTACCTGATCATTAGAAGCACTAGCCAGAAGAGAACCATCTGGACTTGGCCTCACCATACGAACCCACTCTCTGTGACCAGTAAATGTCTTCACACAATATCTATAAAGACAAAAACAAGGTTTCAATATTAAAAAGGTAATTACTTTTGTATCTTTATGAACAAAGTTACTTCTACCTGAATGGCAGTGAAAAATGAAGAACAACATTTCCATTTCAAAAAACTATTAAGCATTTACATACACAAATAGTAAACAATAAGGATAAAATCCAAATTTCATAAATGAATGACAATATACGTTTGAGGATCAAGCAATTAAATATGAGAAAAGGAAAATCATCTAAAATCCATCTAAATTTGAACTTTACAGCATTAATTGACATAATTAATAGTTAATATTAACTGATTTTATATCTTTGTAAATCCTATTTTCATGAAATATATCTATGAAAAAATAAAGTCAGATTAGTATTGAAAGTTCATTCTGTGCACAGTATATTTTGGCAAGAATCCATAATTCATTTCCTCATTAACTGTTCATTGCCATAGAAGCATATTATGCGACACCTCACACATACAGCATACATATATCTCAAGTCAATTCTAGTCTCACACACAGGAAGTACAGCTAGTATACACTCAAACCACACCAAAGGATCATATTTCAGCCTTTTCTTATAACCTGCCTGTGTCTGATGATTTCATATTTACATGCTATGGCAACTGAGAAGGAAATGTTGCAAGTTATGGGAAAACCCTTGCTTCTCTTGAGTAAATATAAATACTTAAGTGTTTCACATACATGTCAACTCAAGAGCAACTGTTCAAAGACAACTCAACATAAATGATAGATATAGATTTCGCCTGAAAAGGAGACACTGGTAAATGCATTTTAATGGACAGGCAAATCAAACGGGGAAAACAAATGTTCAGTAGGTCATTCCCAGGTCTGAGTAGATACACGTTTTCCCAATCTTCCATCCACTACTTAGCAACATATATTTACAATTCAGCCAGAATCACATACTTCTGAGAAGGTCATGTAAAAACGAGCAGAGCACTCTTATTGAACAAAGTTCAAGGGCAAAATGGTTTTCTCCTGCTCGTGTATGCATAGCAATGATTCTTGATGGGGTTCATAGAAGGGGACATCTATTGTTCAAGGGAGAGGGAGATTTATTGTGATTTATTGGTATTTCAAGTAAAGTGGCTCTCTGCACACACATTACCGGCTACAATAAAGTATATAATTGTGTTTTTTTTTTAAGGATACAGACAAGGCACAGACAAGGCACAGACAAGGCATATCGTCTTGCTTGCAAAACAACCATGTTGACATCAATTTTTTTTTTACATGATGGTATATCATTTCCATAAGCATGAAGCATAATAACACCACATTGCTTATTCTTGTCAAAAATCTTGTCAAAGAATCGCTGAACATATCAACTGAAATATGCAACCCCCGCCCTCCTTATTGAGATACTATAGCTGTAGATGCATACATGTAGGTATTTTTTTCTGGCACTTTTGTCCATGAATTGATGATTGGATAGGGATAATGCGGAGTGGTTACCTCAAATTATTTGATGGTCTGGTCCATTGAAGGTGTAACCAGATGGTGAAGGAGCATACATTAGGCACCAGAGAGGATTTGAACCATAAAACACACCAGACTGGGGTTTGAACCCCAGACCTCATGATTAAAGCCACAAGGACAAACCACACTACCACACTTAACTTTCGTTTATAAAACAAATTATGCATGTTTTCATTTGTACACTACAGGATCTATCCGCTCTTATTGAGGCTGTTTCTACACCTATCATACTCAGCCTGACAGCTTTGCACTATAGATGTATACAGCCTCAACTTGAGTGCAGATAGATTGTATAATTTATCCATTCCCATGCATCAATTGTATAATATCATTTAATCATTACTTACCCAGTGGCTACTTCCCACTGTTTGATGGTCTTATCCCTGGAGGATGAGACTAGATGATCTCCTGACGATAGGAAACTGATAGAGGAGACGTTATGGTCATGGCCGTGGAGGGTCTTCATACATTCAAAGGTGGTGAAATCCCACAACTTGATCGTCATATCAGCCGAGCAGGAAGCTGGACAGGGATGGAACAGTGAAAATTATCATTTCAGTCACCCTGTCGCTAAAGAAAAGTTACAGATACGATATACTGGACATGTTAAATAATATCGTCCTGATGATCTAAACCAAATAACATACAACTATTCAAGATACATTTTTGTATAAGGCACAAAGCTAAGAATTACAAAAACAGGTAACTATGGCAAATAAAATCAGATGCATACATGGACATCCTAACCTACCAAAGTTAAAATGAGGAATTTCAAGGAACAAAATTAGGAAAATAATGTACTTTGTATGCACTTTACACAGATGTTTTTAGAAGAATAGCAAATCCAAGGTGTCGGATATTAGTTTGAAGGCTGCAAAAATAGGAATCATTGCTCCAAAACATGAAAGGTTGGCAGCTACAGTATGTAGATGCACAGTGAACATAAGCAGCCCTTTTCTCATTTACATGTATCCCCCAAATATTACCTTTAGATGCTAATGTGAACAATGTCATTCATAAATGAGTACAGTAAATTCCAATCATGGTTGTCATGCTTTGGTATGGGAAAGAGCCATTAGACTGCATTAAGTACCACATTATCAATGGTAAATGTACCAAGCTCAAGTTCAGATTATATTCAGTTCAGACATATCCTAGCATTACATATTTCTGTATCTGACATATCATCGCACCTCTACTACAGGAAGAAGCCAGGGTACAAGAGGAAGAAGTCAGAGGGATTGATCTATGCACCACTATACCACCACCACACAATGCAATCAATGTGTGGTAGCCGGCTTAATTGGATGCAACATTGTTACAAATGGTTGTGAACAACACTTAAAACATGACATATAACATGTACATGGAGGACCTTCTTAGATGATAGACCTTGTGACATCAGGGGGGTGTTTCACAAAGACTAAGATGGACTTTAAGTTGGACTTAAGTATAACAGGCCGTTCGTGCCATTGTTTGCTCTCACCATTGGTCTCTCAATTATGATCTATAGATAATATTTTTTCTTTCAATAATGAATTATCAAAAAATGTAAGTTTTGTAGATTTTTCACCATGATTTGTACGTCCCTTGAGAGACCAATGCCAGTAAATGATGAGAGCAAACAATGGCATGAACGGCCTGCTATACTTAAGTCCAACTTAAAGTCGATCTTAGTCTTTGTGAAACACCCCCCAGGTTCATGTGTGCCTCTGAAGGAAAAGTGCCCTGTTTCATAAAACATCTTATCAATAACAAAGTTGCTCTCAGCCAATCAAATGCAAGGATTTCAGTAGCTTATAACATCTATCATAACGTGTTATTGATAACAAGTTTTATGAAACAGGGCCGAGATACATGTACATGTAGTCTTTAAACTCTTGAGCCTCGTTCATACATGGTGTGGTTAAAGGTAAAGACCAGTTTTGGAAATGCCCCCCTCTCAAAAAATGAAATGGAAGCTCTCATTACCAATCATGTGAAAGTATATGTTTTGACTAATACGTGATGATACAAATTTTGCCGGGAAACCGCCTACTAATTGATATATTTGGTAAATATATATATATCGCGCACGTGTCGGGTAGTCCCATATACATCTTTCTGCGTACAGTGCTTGTAACTTTACCAAGACTGGGCCAAATTTCTTATCATTTTGATGATTTCAGAACCTTGCAGTACACACCAATATGCTAGATGATCAACCTTTTCTGATCGATTCCACAACGTTTCTTTCACAATGCAATCGCATGACCAGAACTGGTCTTAATCTTTAACCACCTCGGGCACAGCAAACTACAACATCATCTTACATGTACATATAAACCAATGGCAAGTTGGGATCAAGAAAAAGGAGTTGTGTGGAACAAAGGTCCCATACTCCCTAATCTGTCAGTCATACAATGTGAAGCAGAGAATTGTTTCATTTTATTGCTATTCTATTTTGCTGCAACGGCTTTCTTTGGCGGTTTATGGTCTATTGTGTAACGTGTGAATACGACTTTACTTTACTATAGACACGCATTGCGTTGCAAAGCATTGTAAGTATGTCAGGTTGTACTCTAGGCCAAGGTCAAGTTCAGATTTGTTTACTACCATGAACAATGAATGGAGACCACAGAGCAGGTAGATAATCCCCTATAATCTATCCATTGTGAATGATACAGCTTTCAAAGGAAAGTATTTTATGAATGAGATTGCAAACTGCGTTGTATACAGTGCTATACATATACTTATTTCAATATGCTTACAATCCCAGAGAAGAGGCATACAATCCTGGGGGAAATAAAAATGTGCTGATGGGTTAAAAAAAAAACCTATCTTGCTTGTCCATTGGGGTGAGCAAAATATTGTAATTGTAAAATCCATGATTTATCTTTCTGAATTAAATTACAGTAAAGGCTCGTTCAGATATTAAGTGGTAAACTGCAGCAGATTTGAAGTGTAAATAAATGGCGACTGCGCGCAACAAAGGTCCTACGCGTATATTTCCCTGACCTCTGTGTTATCAGATACAGAGATGTGAAGCTTATTACACTTACTACATTATCAAAGGAAAAAATATGCAGCGGTTTCCCGAATAATATATGAAGAAAGCTAAAGATTGAGTTGTTTTGATGGTCAAAATACAAGTATATTTGTGTGTATTGACCTGAAACAGTGTACCTGTGTCCAATGCATTGCTATGTTTGATCATGGGTCTTTATAGCATTAAATAGGGACTTTTCGATTTGCACGTTCATAAGCGAACTGCGACGTATGCGGTCATTTTTAAGCAGGGTTGACGAGGCACGTTGACTGTTTTTCGTTACCTTTTCGATTTCACACAACTACGACGCTTGCTTAGTGAGCGCGAAATTCGATCGAATAGCTAAAGATCCAACACCAAATTCGGTGCATGGACTGTTCTCAAAAATTATGCTGCAACAGATTAGCGATGCATAAATAAAATGTGTTCATTTTATGAATTATTATTAGTGAGCGCGAAATTCGATCGAAAAGCTAAAGATCCAACACACCAAATTCGGTGCATGGGACTGATCTCAAAAATTATGCTGCAACAGATTGGCGATGCAAAAATAAAATGTGTCCATTTTATGAATTATTCTGCAACAATTTTGATTTAAGGGAAATTACAGACACGAAAATGTGTTAATTTAAGAGAATTCACGCTTCCACCACTCTCCGGTTCTAGAATTAGGTCAATTGGGTCCATTTTGTGAATTCGATGTGATGTTTCGTGCCTACAAAAGATTGCTTACGAACATGTACCGTCACAGTTTGCGAACGACGGCAAAACAAGGGCGAACGCGTTCGAGAATTCTGCTACGAACGATGAGCTCGTCGATGCGCATGCGCACTGCTTCAATAGTTACCGCATACGTCGCAGTCCACTAGTGAACGTGCAAATCGAAAAGTCCCTATTGTTTGTAGCCTAACTCCAGATACACTGATACAAAGTGTGTATGAAAAATAAGTATTTCACTAGGTTCAAATGACTCCTTGTTCCTTCTTCCTTTGTGTACTGAGGTCAAACAGATTTTTAAAAAGGGTCACAAACAGATTTTTAAAAAGGGTCACAAACATCAACACTATGAACATTTACACTGCAAGCAAAAAACATTGGTTTTCTCACATTCCAGAGTTTTGTAGAAGGTTGCTAGGCAACTACCAATAAACACTCTGACCAATACCCCGCCAGTTTCTTAAGTGTAAATGCACGCTCCAAAAACATTGGTGAATTAATTTGGTTTTTGGTCATGTGACTCTCCTCACTTCCACGCTATTGCATGCTGAGCAGCAACAGGTCACACATTCTTAACTACTCACCAATAAACCAGAACTGGCAAACACTGGCAGTTATTACAAAATTTTCCAGTAATAATAATGGTGGCTTCTTATGAAGTGCTTAGGTCCGTCAAGCATGATGCTCATGACGCTAGACTTGTCCGTTAAAAAAAAAAGAAGGGTTTTCAAATTGTTGTTTGACAATGTAAATGGGACTTTTTATGCAAAAACGTAATAGATTCCTACTTTTTCTACTGTTATCCTATAATATGATACTCGTGCACTTACCAAGCATCTTGCCTGCGTGATCAAAACATATATCTTGAACTGAGTCTGTGTGTCCTTTCATTGTACGCTCGAAATCTCCCGATTCATAGTCCCATACCTGCGACGAAGAGACATAATAATTCATGATTACAAGGTCAAATGGGCCCTCAATATCGATGACTGGACCCCCAAACTTTTAAACTTGAACAAGGAACACATGCATACAGAACCTGAAAATTCTAGTAAGGACCTCCTGCAAAAAGTGGAGCACTGAAATTAAATTTGAATTTAAACTACAAGCTATAATTCCTAAGTTGAAAATCTTTCTATTTGCTCAATAAAGCTTGGTCTTTTGACACAGTCAATTTTGCATCATCACATGAATTATCAGTTGTATTTAAAAATGTACCAGTTTTAAAATGCAATTAGTAAAAGACCTTGAGAGCCTATCTCAATTAAATCAATTTATGAAAAAGTGTTACGACACACACTCATAGATTGGAAACTGGAGCAGCTTACTTTGATAGTGGCATCTTCCGATGACGAAACCATGACATTGTAGACGGGATGAAAGATGACTCTGGTGATAGGGCTACGATGACCGCTCAGAGAGTACTTCTCTGGGGGTCTGGGGAGCCATTCTGTCGGTGAACGCTTGTCCCTGTTAGGACCTCCCGAGCTGAATTCTCTCTCTGCCTCGTTCAGCTTCATTTCTAAGTCCATAACTTTCTTTTGTAATCTGATTACTGAGGTCCATTTCTTCTCCAACAGACCATTGTATTTTCTTTCGACTTCGTCAGGCTGTAACAGATAGCAAATGGTATCAAATACATGTGTTATGAAAACTTTAAAGCTCATTCTTGAATTATATGCATGTAAACAGATAATTTGAGAAAGGATGAATTGAAGCTCGATTTATGAAACAAAACACAAACCCCCAAAACGAGATTTTGTTTGTAAAAGTATTTGATTACTGACAAAAATGTCAGTCCCTTTAAAGGTAAAGACCAGTTTTGGAAACGCCCCTCTCTCAAATGGAAGTGGAAATGGAAGCTCTCATTACCAATCATGTGAAAGAATATGTTTTGACTAATACGTGATGATACAAATTTTGCCGGGAAACCGCCTAATAATTGATATATTTGGTAAATATCTATTGGGACCAAAAAGATATTGCGCACGTGGTCGCGTAGTCCCATATACATCTTTCTGTGTACAGTGCTTGTAACTTTACCAAGACTGGGCCAAATTTTCTTATCATTTTGATGATTCCAGAATCTTGCAGTACACACCAATACTTATATGCTAGATGATCAACCTTTTCTGATCGATTCCACAACGTTTCTTTCACAATGCAATCGCATGACCAGAACTGGTCTTATCTTTAATACCACAGAGAATAATTTTACATTTCTACAATTAGTGTTGCACATGATTTAGACTGAGCACTACATTATCAGACAATGATGTACATGTAGGATAACAATTAGGTTTCATGACCTGCTATCTAAAACTACTTCAATAATTACTTACACATACAGTACGCAAGTACGTATGCAGATAAACAACTTCCTGCCTATCACATACATGTACAGGTAATGTATGTGCAGTTCAACTCATTGGATTTAACACACACATAATGTAACAAAAACACTGCATTTTTAAAGGTCACTCATGAGGCCCCTACCCCTTTAATTCCACAATTTAGAAAGAAATGTAGTATAAACTGATGCATTGGACTAGAGAATTGCCTTATCATAACAAGACATATAAACAAAAATATAAATAAAAATAATAATCAGTACATTTTCTTTCATACACTGTATAACACACAGCATCAATCACCAAATATTGAGTTTAAATTTAGCATTTCTTGTTTGGTATACACTGTACATGTAGGTGCCTGTGACCGAGGGCCCTATTAATCACATGTATAATAACATTTACGTACCAAATGATTTTATTCAATACAACTTAATATACTTGGTGAGGTTGACTGAAGATTGAGCAACATTGGTGCATTTGTGTTTGTATACATGTACATGTACGTGCACAGCATGAGCTCTATATTTATAGAGTGTGCATATATTTAATTTGTGATAAAACTGAAACAGAAAGTGATTTGTTTTCCTTGAAACACAGATCAACGGGAGACCTATTTGTCGTCGTACATGTACCTGTCTACAGCATTGCGGTAAATTATACATGTATACACTGTAAAGTTATGGTTATCGTAGAAGGAAGAAAGAAATAAGAGAATAAAAATACAGGAAAGTAGGGTCAGAGAATCTACATTGGAGTGCTTTTCTTTCTTTTCTTGTTTCTTTTTTGTACACATTCGTTGATAGATTGAGGGACAGAGAGAGAGAGATAGAGAGAGATAGAGAGAGAGAGAGAGATAGGGGAGGGTCGAGGAGTGGGATGGGATGGGAGGGAGGAGAGCGGGGGAGATCTATAGTTTAGTGTGCATTTGTTGGTACACGAAATACAATGATACATTAAGGAGTCTCATTTCTCCCAACATAAATTTCATCTACATGTACATGTATATGTACAATGCCTGTGCTCATTATAAATTATGTGTATGTCATGTGAACTGAAAATTTTAAGTATCCATCTTAAACTTGTGAGGACTAAATCTTCCAATTAATGCAGTGATGAAAGGCAAACGATGCGTTAAATACACAAGTGACGAGAGATGAGGAGAGTGGGAGGGACGACGCCAAGTAAGAAAACCACTCCACATCTGATGTAGAGACAGAGAGCAAGGTTATTTACCCATCACATCAGACCAGACCACTGCTTCCACGTCATCACCAACTGCATCACCACTGCATCACTCATACAGACACACAGCATCCCATACACACACACACACACTCACCCACTCCAGACATAGGGAGGCCCTCATAAAGGATGCAGCTGCTCACCCCCATGCACATCCAATACTGTTACTTCATGTATTCCACATCCAATGCATATATACACACATCACATGCTTTTTAGAGCTCATGTTCTGTCTTTTCTCTCTTGCTCTCCCTCCTCAAAATTTAAAGACATAAAGTGATTTTATAATTCATTTTCTCAATGCTTCTATCTTCTCTTCTCCATCCCATCTCATCCTCTCTTACCTTCTCTCTTTTCTTAATATCAAACTCGATGGAACTTAATTCTACCAGTACTTGTTCCATCTTATCTCTACCCCCTCTCCTTTTATTTTATTGTAATAACTGGAACCTTTTCATTTTTCTTCCAGAATCCTGATAGAAATCTATTTTGAAAGACATGTATATATTTTTCCAATGATTTGTTCCATCTTATCTCTACCCCCTCCCCTCTTTATTTCAATGCAATACCTGTGCATTCTCTTCTCTTTCGACTGGAACCTTTTCATTTTCTGCCAGAACCCTGATAGAAATCTATTTTGAAAGACATGTATATATTTTTCCAATGATTTGTTCCATCTTATCTCTACCCCTCCTCCTCCACCCCCTCCCCTCTTTATTTCATTGCAATACCTGTGCATTCTCTTCTCTTTCGACTGGAACCTTTTCATTTTCTTCCAGAACCCTGATAGAAATCTATTTTGAAAGACATGTATATATTTTTCCAATGATTTGTTCCATCTGATCTCTACCCCTCCTCCTCCCCCTCCCCTCCCCTCTTTATTTCATTGCAATACCTGTGCATTCTCTTCTCTTTCGACTGGAACCTTTTCATTTTCTTCCAGAACCCTGATAGAAATCTATTTTGAAAGACATGTATATATTTTTCCAATGATTTGTTCCATCTTATCTCTACCCCCTCCTCCTCCCCCTCCCCTCTTTATTTCATTGCAATACCTGTGCATTCTCTTCTCTTTCGACTGGAACCTTTTCATTTTTCTGCCAGAACCCTGATATAAATCTATTTTGAAAGACATGTATATATTTTTCCAATGATTTGTTCCATCTTATCTCTACCCCCTCCTCCTCCCCCCTCCCCCTCCCCCTCTTTATTTCATTGCAATACCTGTGCATTCTCTTCTCTTTCGACTGGAACCTTTTCATTTTTCTTCCAGAACCCTGATAGAAATCTATTTTGAAAGACATGTATATATTTTCCAATGATTTGTTCCATCTTATCTCTACCCCTCCTCCTCCCCCTCCCCTCTTTATTTCATTGCAATACCTGTGCATTCTCTTCTCTTTCGACTGGAACCTTTTCATTTTTCTTCCAGAACCCTGATAGAAATCTATTTTGAAAGACATATATATATTTTTCCAATGATTTGTTCCATCTTATCTCTACCCCCTCCTCCTCCCCCTCCCCTCTTTATTTCATTGCAATACCTGTGCATTCTCTTCTCTTTCGACTGGAACCTTTTCATTTTCTTCCAGAACCCTGATAGAAATCTATTTTGAAAGACATGTATATATTTTCCAATGATTTGTTCCATCTTATCTCTACCCCTCCTCCTCCCCCACCCCCTCCCCTCTTTATTTCATTGCAATACCTGTGCATTCTCTTCTCTTTCGACTGGAACCTTTTCATTTTCTTCCAGAACCCGATAAAAATCTATTTTGAAAGACATGTATATATCTTTCCAATGATTTGTTCCATCTTATCTCTACCCCCCTCCTCCCCCTCTTTATTTCATTGCAATACCGGTGCATTCTCTTCTCTTACAACTGGAACCTTTTCATTTTTCTTCCAGAACCCTGATAGAAATCTATTTTGAAAGACATGTATATATTTTTCCAATGATTTGTTCCATCTTATCTCTACCCCCCCTCCTCCTCCCCTCTTTTTTTCATTGCAATACCTGTGCATTCTCTTCTCTTTCGACTGGAACCTTTTCATTTTTCTTTCAGAACCCTGATAGAAATCTGTTTTGAAATACATTTCATACTATTTTTCCAATGATTTAAGTAACCTACATGTATTTACAAAAAAACATAAAAGGACCACTAAGCCAAATTATAGGTACATGTACTGTACATGATGCATTCTTTCACATTCCTGAAAGCGTTATTTTTTCTTGTGTATTCTATATACATGTACAGAGTGTGAACAGAAGGGGGAAAAATGCCTAGAAGGGCTCTCTTAGGACTCTCTGATTAAAAAGTGAGATTCGAATTAAATTTTCAGTAACTTCTACTTACTAGTACCGGTATATAATTCTCAATGATATGTGCTGCAGGTAAACATGTTGATGCATAGATATTTCATTCATTAATCTTCACTTTAGAAAATCCCTTACATTTTATGAATTAAAAGTATATCTCTCCCATTATTAGAATATCTCACTTCCCACCCCTTCTATTTATCTCCCCTTCTCCCTCTGTCTGTCTGTCTGTCTGTCTATCTGTCTCTCCATCTCTTCTCATCCCTGTCTTGCCTCTCCCAATCAATCTCTTTTTAAGTCCCCATATCAATTTTCAATGATAGCTACACTTGAAAAAATTAATTACACTGCAAGCGAGTATAGCCAGCAAAAAGTCAAATAAAATTACTGTAAATGCAAACATGTACATGTATGAAGAAAAAACAGTCAGCACATAAGAACTTCCGGGTCCCCATTTCCTTTTAACTTGTTCAGTTTTCATACACAATTTTGTTCTTCTTCTATAAATCTTCAAAGGGCTATGCAGCCCATCACGAAGATGTAGTTATAAGATTTTGAGCAGTGTGAGGAAAGACAATGCAATAGAGTTACGATGCATGTATACTGTAAATGCATGATTAATCCCGATGAGATGCAGAAGCCTGGAACCAGACTTATATGTCCCAACAGGTAAAACGATTGGTCATTGGGTTACAATTTGAAATGCACAAAGTTCTGCATTTTCCTCCCCTAAGTATTTGTCCATATGGCAGGGATGGCCCATGCAGAAAGCCCTGAAGTGTACATGTACATGCAAGTCCACTGACGCACACACGTGGGTTGCTGCTGTACTTTATTGCTTTGTATGTAGTTGGTCTTATGACGATAATAAGACTTTGTAACTTACCATATCAGCCTCTTTCTGAAATTCCATAAGGGCTTTCTCATAGCCATTTGAACGCAAGTAATCTGCAATAGCTTTATTTCTATAGTGAGAGAGAGAAAGGAAAAGAAAACAAGTGGGAGAAAAAGTAAAAATCGCAATAAATACAAAAAGTACAAATTGTAATAAATACAAAAAGTACAAATCGCAATACATACAAAAAGTACAAAAAAGCAACCAGCAAATGAATTACATTAAATGTACAATGTTTGTTCATTAAACAAATTGTCATAGACAAAGCACCTGTATTGTGATAAAAACGGCACTCCATAAATAAACTTCTTAATTTCCACTTTTTAAAATTTATCAGTGACCTTAAACTAATAGCTGAAACTCTTTTGTTTCCCCTTCTCTTTTTTATTATAGCAATAAAAGATAAAACCACAGTAGTAACATGTATACATGTACTGTACATGTAGGTGTTGGTATTTTTTTCAAGCCCTTTTGTTTTGAGGAAAGTTCTAAATTAGTATTATCTATCAAATGCCGTTGGAATTTAACCTTTTCATTTTTTTGGCCTGCAAATGGGACATGGTACTTTTAAGTGCATGTACACTGTATGTGCTAAAATATCTCACCATCATGCACACTACATGTAGTCAACTAGAATATTCCAGTGTTTAATATGTAAGTTTTGTAAATTGCTACATGCACAGGAATCAGTGCAGTATATTATAATGGCATGCATGATGCTACACTGGAGAATTCATTATGCTCAATATGAGTCATCATACACTGTACACCATGTACAGTACATGTAGTATAAATATTAGATGTACATTGTACATGTACAGCATACATGTACATACATGTAAGGTACATGTACAGTACAATGTACATGTAGTTCTTGAATAGACGAGTTTCATGTATCCCAGCAAATTAATGGCGGAAATGGCATCCTTCCCATTCTTTCTTCACAAAATCTTCTGCATCCCACATGCGCATAATATCAGAATTGAAATAAAGAAATCATAAAAATCAATCAATAAAGGGCATTCACTTTTCAGAGATATACATGTATGTACTGAACAATGACCATGTACATGTGTAGTATGTGTACATGAAAATCGATTTAACAAATCAATAATTTATTTCGCGGTAAACAAATAAATAAAAGAGTGTATTTTATGGCACCATCTAAGCACCCTAGCATCAGCATGAAAATGATAAGATCTCCTGACATCTAACAGAGAAAACATAGCTTCATTTACACCGCAAATAAAAACACGACAAAATACCCAAATTGACAAAACCCAACCTCTGTAGTGTTTTTTTTTCAAACAGCTGCCAAACTCCACCAGTTTTTGCTATGTAAATGTTCGCGCTCAAAACACTGGTGAAATATTCCAGTTTGTGGCCATGTGACTCTCCTAGTTTCCATGCTTACACAATGCAGAGCACCAACAAGTGGCGCATGTACAAAAATATAAAAAAATAACTAGATGAAACTTCGACTGCGTGCAGTCAAATTGATGCCTCCGCCATAGAGCAATTTTTTAAATTCAAGTTTGATTGCAATCCATCTGTCGGTTCTAATGATACATGTAATGCGTTCACAAGCTATTTATAGGCATATATAATGAGCCCCATGACCTTTGACCTCACGACCCTAAAATCTAATCAGTTCATTGGCTTTGCAAGATACATACATGACCCAAGTTTGGCGGTAATCCATCAATCGGGTTCTTGAGATAATGCGATCCCGAGCTATTTTTGCATACATAATGAGCCCTGTGACCTTTGATCTTGTGACCCCAAAATCTAATCAGTTCATTGGCTTTGCAAGATACATACATGTACATGACCCAAGTTTGGCGGTAATCCATCAATCGGTTCTTGAGATAACGCGATCACGAGAACGGGACATACAGACGTACATGTACGTACTGACAACCAGAAAACATAATGTCTCCGGCTACTTTGTAGCGGAGGCATAAAAAACAAACTACACCTGTACAATAGAATAACCAAACACCAACATAGGGACACTGATTTTCCGTTTTAAAAAAAGGCCTTTTCCGTTTCAGAAAATCAGGAATTCCGTTTCAGATGGGCTGAAAAACGGAAATTCCGTTTTGCCATAGACTTTGTACACATGAAAAAGCTGAAATTCCGTTTACATAAGATTTGCATACAAACATGCTAGAGATCTAGACGAACATTTCAGTCTTGGTTGTCACGTCAGCGATCGATCGATTTTAGGCGCACATGCCAGCCCCTTTTTCGAACTGTACATCAGCGTGTGTACAATCTCGCCGCACCTACCGCTCGCTGCTGGCGTGTATGTGCCTAGTACAGACGTAATACTAGGCGAACACGCCAGCCCCTTTACTAATATTGTGCTGAACTGTGCATGTGTACGGCAATCTCGCCTTACACTTCGCAGCCGCATGCGCGCCTAGCTGGCATAATAGGATCGAGTTTTGTGTCAAACAAAATGGCAGCGCCCTGTCTCCAAAGAATCTGACGAATATCATTAAATATTCGGAGTTATTAACCATGATATTAGGCCCGATATTTTTTCACTGCATAACGAATGACGAATCACAAAAATAGTGTAAGTTTTACGATTTTCTCCTTGAGAAAAGGGTTTTCCGCGATTTTCGGTTCGGAATTGCATTTTGCGTTTCAAATGGTCATTTCCATGAATTCTGTCCGTTTTCCGTGATCGCGGAAAATCAGTGTCCCTACCAACATTTTTAATGGGTTTTTTTTCAGTTGCGTACATGTAAATGGTGGTTAAAAAAACAATTGTACTTCAAATTGGTTGTTTATTTTCTGCAGTGTACATGTAAATAGGCCTAGAGAAAAAGACAGTAAAAAAAAAAAAAAAAAATCCCCATATAAATTCTAAGACCCTCTTCACATACTGGCATACTGCCTTCATACTGTAATTGTTTTGAAGCAATTAAGCAATAATGAACTGCATAGTCTGGACTTGTATCCATGGGGCTTTTGTAGAATTTCTATTTAGGATGCCCTTGGCCAGCTTGGTGACCTACATTTACATTAGCAAGCAATATTGTTTAATATTAGGCCAAATAACAAAAATTAAGTTCTTTTCGTCCCCACCCGCCTCCTTTTTGTTACTATTTACTATTCAGAAGAAAAAAGAGCCCCCCCCCCCATTACAAAAAAAAAATTAAATTAAAAAAAAAGCCTGTGATATATATATTTGTTTTAATAGCTTCTACGGTGATACAAATCATTTGTTTTGTCATACATTGCATCAGGTTACTCACATAGCACATTATCTGTGAATAAATAGGCTTGGCCAGGTATAATTAGCGTAGCAGCCATCTTGGAAAAAAAAATTGCAAAATAGTAAATACCGTAAATCTCCGTGTATAAGGCGCACCCGTGTATAAGGCGCACCCCAGGTCTGTGTTAAAAAACCCACGCGGGGAAGGTCTTTCATTTAACTGCGAGGTGCAGTTGAAGGCGCCGATTTGTGCTTGTGAACTTGTCACAAATAATAGGAACAATGTCGTTTTTTAGAAGAATGTGTAAGATCATTAATGTAAATAAAAAAACAGTAGAGGACCTAGGATAGGACCTTGTGGTATGCCATGTGTAATAGAAGAAAAATTGGAAGAATTATTATTAACTACATATTGACATCTATTAGAAAGATTACTTTCAAACCAAGATGACAGACAAATTTGAGTGTTCTAGTTTCCGAGTGGTGAGTCAACACACCGATTACTGAGCTGGGAGACATTGCCAGGCATAGCGCCAGGTGGAGGGGCACAAATCGAAACTTTAAAAAAAAAAAAAATTTTTTTTTTTTTTTTCCCGTGTATAAGACGCACCCCCGACTTTCAAATTTTTTCGGCGGCAAAAAAGTGCGCCTTATACACGGAGATTTACGGTAGTAATGCTCTGCCTCCTCCTTTTTTTTAAAAGGACGAGAAACACGTTATTTTTGTTATTTGGCCTTATTTGTATGAAGGGTTTTTGCACCAACCAGCAAAATCCCTGGAATACTCATGCTTTGCACAAAAGCATCCGGATGACCATGCAGTATTGTTCCATATCTCAAGGATTGGGGTGTGCGAAAAGGTGAAAAAGTGAATACCCATTTAAATGCCCAAAGGCTACGACAATTGTTGTATGCGCGCAGCCCTTGCAAAATGCTTGAGTAAGGGCAAAATGCTTGAGTAAGGACGAAATGTTTTTCTCCCTGAAATCTATGTTGAAATTAATTAAAAACATAAGGATCTAACTGGAAAAATTGAGGTACATGTAATAGACATCATACAATTAGTATTAATAATAGTGAATGCCATTTCTTCCATGAGATACAAGGGTACATGTATATTTCACTCGTCATGCCGACTCATGAAATACATGTATGCTCATCAGCTCACGGGATAAACGGTTGTATCCTACCCAATGCCTTTCAAATCAATATTTAAAAAAAATTAATAGTGTACATGTGCATAAGTTACATGTATTCTAGAAATAAAATGAAGCTGAACAAGGCAGAGATAGAATTCAGCTCAGGGGGTCATAAATTTGATTGTTCCCTTTTCATTTTTCTTGTCATTGTCTACCACACCATTAGTCCCAGTCACACTCCTGGATGGACAAGTTAGAAAGTCATGAAAATTCAAGATTTTGAAGGAGAGGAGAGTTATTTCAATACACCTACATGTAAATGCAGTGTTTTATAATACAAACACATTTCATTTATCAAAACTTGTGCTTTTGATGTCCCTTCCATCAATTTTTTAGTGTAAATTCTGTATAAGTTGGTATCACAGTGGTGCGGCGTTGAGTGGGGACACGCAGAGTTCAACCACGCAAAATCACGTTTTATCAAGGGAGATTTGCATATCATTGAAAAAATAAATATTATAAAATTATGAGTTTTTCAAATGCTCTTGATTTATCTTTCATGTCATGTAATTTTCATTAAAATTCATCAATCAGTTGCTTCTAATTCACCCTTGAATTCGTACCTTGTCACTTCGTTTGTCCCATTTTGTATTTAACCACCGAATCGTATCGCTAGTTTTAGCTAAGTTGCTTGAACGCTGTATGTCTTTAAGTTTTAAAAATTAACTGGTCGAGCAGATTTTAAGCTTTATTTTCATATAAAGTATGATGGGGGTATGTTTTGACAAGATCATTATAAATCTGAAGCTAACTTCACACACACGCGCGCGCCCGCACCCCACCGTCGGTACGGTATGCAATTGTATTGTGCAACATGCACAATACATGTACTGTATGTTAAAGTAGGTAGTCACGGGTCAAAGTTTGGATACGTTTCTGAACTAGCCCCCCTACATATACATGTAGGTCATACAAGATACTGGAAAAAGACAACTTCATGTAGCAAGCACACCTTCAGGCTTAACGGCTCTACACGTAGGTTTATCACTGTTATTCACAATCATAACTTAAAGGGATAGTTGAGTCCCTGTTTAAGACTGCAAATGCCTTCAAAGAGTGGAAAGTTATTGCTCTTATTATTATTCATGACATTTCTAGTGCCCTTTTAGAACCTAAAATTGCTATGAAGGTAATTTTAGACACCAAAATATGTGAATTTAGATAGAACACAAACAATCATACCAATTCAGCTCCACTTTGAAAAAAATATGGTGGCTGTTAATTAATTAATAATAACAATATACGGGCCGGCTGGTTGTGCCGACACGAAAAAGCCAACAAAAAGCCAATATTGGCATTGGCTGGAATTAAACGTATAAGGCGATATCTCATTTTTCAACGGCTGGTTCAAAATTACTGAATATTTGTGGGGCACCACAAATATTAGAAATGGTTATATTTATGGATACCTCAGCCGTCTCTCAACCGATTTTGATCACACAAAGATGATTTTGTCATTTAAATTGTATATTCTTTCAAATTTGACACTCAGTTTTTCATCATCTCACAAAAAAAATATTTTGTGTAGCGCCCTCTGCAACAAAACTCAACTATCCCTGTAACTACATGTACATGTATCAGCAAGAATATGTACATGTAGTTCTTAAAACAAAATTTGTCTTAGAAGAGCATTTTCACCATAAAGTGCAGCTTTCTTTAAGTTAGTTATCAGTAAAATAGCTGAACACATGGGCAGTCCATGGATTCTAAACTGTTTACAATTTTGCAAAACATTTAACTGGAACTTAGGAAATAATACAATCAATAGAGTCTAGATTATAAACAAATTAACAAAAAGTCCATCCACAAGGACGTACACCTGTAGGGATGTGCATGGAGTAGATTGGGGGAGAGTAAGCGGTGAAGCCTTGTAAACATTGAGAATCAATTAGGAACACAAAATGAAATGGATCTACAGTAGATCTAATAAATTTTGGCACGTGAAATGATTCAATGCTAAGAATGTTTAATTACATTTTGTACATGTACATGTACTGTATGTCATTTAAAGTATCTTTAGTTCTTTGCAAAGATCGAGTAATGAAGTCATGTCGCATGGCTTCGAGCTCAAAAATGGAATTCAAGAACATGTCATTTTATTCTTCTGCCTTCAGAAGGCATGTATACACAAAGTCTTCACAAAACATGCAATTATGCTTCACGCTATTACATGTAAATCTGAATATCCTGTATGCGATAAATACTCATCTTTATTCACTACAACACAGATATTCTTAATTTTGGCAAGCAATACCTTACACCTGTAGGTATCCAAAATATCTAACAGAAATAATTTGTGGAGTTAAAACTTTATAATAATAATAATAATACTCAGTTTTTATAAAGCGCTTATTACAATCACTAAGCGCTTCCAAACTTGGAGATTATTACCCCGGCTTTAGCTGTGCTGCCATTACGGCGCTCTAGCATTTCAAAGAATTAATTCCTGCCAGGTACCCATTTACATCACCTGGGTTGCAGTGTGGCAAATGTAGATCAATGTCTTGCCAAAGGACATTAGTGCCGCGGCGGGTCTCGAACCACGGACCTTGTGATCGACAGTCCGGCGACTTAACCACTCGACCACGGCACCTCAGCATCAAAATCAGATAAGAAAACAAGTGTACATTTGCAACTGGGTAGATATTTTCCCTCGCTCTGCTGCCCTCTGCGGTATACAGTAGAATTATATCTACGACATATTTTGGATATCATTTGTCAAAGCAAAGGTGATGTTCTATGATACATTTGTTGAGGATCAGAAGGATTTGTTTGCTGTTTCAAAACTTACTTTTATCCAATCTCGCTAAGAATTGGTACAGTGTCTGCATGGAGCCCAGGCTGTTTTGATTGTATTATTGAAGATTTTCAGGTCTGCTAGTTGATAAGGGTACACATGTGACATCTTCACCACAGATGGCATGAATACAACAAGGCCAACTTACTCACTCCATCAAAGACAGGATTTGAAAATAGGTTATGGCTATCAGAAATTTACACTCATAACAGCATACCTGAACAAGGCTTTTGACAATTAACAAATCCAGACTCCTACCCCATTAGAAATTCTGCAAGTCAGACTAGAAGAGGTGTTTTGGTTACATCCCAAGTACTGTTCAGGCTAAAGGTTTTTAGTTTCCTGTTACAAAGCTACCATACTTACAGTTCTTCTCTTTGCCTCTGTGAGAGCACCATGATGACTTTGTGGTTACTGGCTTCAATCAGCCCTCACTGTGAGAATCAAGTCCTCCTCCTTCTTCTCCGTCACACCATCAGAGTAATCCTACTTGGGGAAATGCACTCCTCCTTATCTTCCTCCTCCTTCTCCTTGTCACCTCCTGAAGAGAGTTCTTTCTAATAATCCACTACAACTACAAAACAGCTTCCTCCACGTTTCCTACCTCTGCTTCATCTCAGCTAAACCTGGATGTAAAGAGAAAAAAAATTGAAATTACTGTACATGACATATACACTAGTATTGGATTTTGACTTTTTGATACCAAAGATTCTACATCACCGATTTTCTGGTCAAGTCCCAGGTAGTGGTACCAAGTTATACTTCAAGTTATAATTCCCTTTTCCAAGTGGACTATTCGGAAGTGATCCACACAGTCTTCATGAACCTTTTCAGGATCCCCCCTCCAACCAATACAAAGAAATCAACGATTGTCTGGTCAATTAGATTTTGGAACAGTAGTACCTTGCATACATGTACATGTACATGTACCTACTGAACTAGTACACGCTTTTTAGAAATGGCATCATTAAACTGAAAGTTGAACAATGGGAATTGATTACTTGTGCATTATTTTCATTTCCATTTTGTGGCTACAGGTACTTACTCTTGACAAATCATATATGTAAACTAACATGTGCACAATCTGGACTTCTGTTATTACATTACAAACTCTTGAAAATTTCTGATGTTTTTTATATTTGCAAGCAAAACCATTTCTCAATTAACTAAATTAATGAAAGTCCTATCATTCAGAGTTGAAAGATAATTTATTGTATTACTTTTAATCTACAAACGTTGATAATTCGTCTCAAGTCATTTTTTATTCCCATAAAATTTTGTTGGACAAAATAAAAGGGTCCATAAGGCCAACAAACATGTAATAAATGAATGCAAATCTTGATTTTGTTGTTGTTGTTGAATAATGTAACTTTCATCTTGAATTCAAACTTAATACATGTATAATATGACAAGAAATGTATAAATTTTAAAAGTTTGGGGGCAAACCTCAAAGATATTCTCATCGCTCAGTCACCTCACAAGTTTGGCGCAATTTAGTAAGGACGTGTCACATTGCGCACTTTTGTAGGATGCTGTTGCTTATGGACTCTTGGCCAGACATCAACATTAAATGGTATTTTGACAATATTTAGCATTTTATAAAAAGAGGGGGGATGGGATTCCAGCGATTTAGTGATCCTCACTTCCCTGCTATTCAGAATAATAATCTTTGTAAAAATGATATGGGTCATGCATGACCAGGCATCATTGACAAAGTTTAGATGCTAAAATTCATCCTGCTTAAAATGATGAGAATCTTGGAACAATCTAGCCTTAGTGGCTTGGTAATAATATGAAATTTATATGAGCCTTAATTGGCACCCATTTGTCTGCATAAACAGTGGTTTAAACAAAAACAGACTTTACAATAATAGCAATGAGTTTAGTGTACTAAGACACACACATGAAGCTCGCTGAATTTAGCAAACTCCCTACGCTGCGCGCCTTTTTACACTAATCATTATTGTTATAAAGGAAGTACCAAGTTGGCAACATGAAAACGGGCATTTTGTGTACACTGCATGCATTTAAGTTTGCAGGAGACGGGCAGTGCCAGCATTGAAAACTCTCGTCAGAGGTCAGCGTTTCTGAAATGTTAATCGCATGTTAGCTATATTAATAATGTGCATTATCATTATCATTATGTGGAAGCCGGAAGGTAAGAAAAGCACTATTAGTATCACTATCACTATCAGTATCACTCTGACAACAAAATTACACATCTTCTTTTGAATTCTTGACCGATTTCAAAGTCCTTTGCTCGAGTATAAAGTTAAACCAAGAGTAAGAAAGCGACATTAATATCATGAAATAGGAAACGACTCATTCACTCTGCACTGTCTGTGGTGCTTATTTTGTCACAGACTCACACACAGAAATGACAGAATGAATGACTGACAAATAAATAAATGACTGAACGAGTGATTAACAAATTGTCAAATGCCCGTTTAAATTAAGACAAATAGTGTTTGGACTTTGGTTTGACGATTAGTGGTCATGCCATGGTTTCCTATTTTACGCCATGGCAAAGAGTAAATAGTAATCATTATTTACAAGACAGTCATTTAGGTTTTTCTTGTTCAACTTCAAAGTCAAATTTTGTTGGGTGCAGACTTCATGATGAATGCCCTCACACATACTCGGCCACTCGCAGCTCAGTCACACAAAACAGTGGCAGTGGCTCGCTATATGCAGTCAAACACAACAAATGTCAACGCCTACGGAGCAAACTGATGCAAATGCACATTCGCCCATCATGGCGACACTTCACAAATTCCATGCACACACCCAAACTATGGACTAAATAGATATCAAATTAAATGGTATAAATAATCATTGATGAGAGATAGCTCACCTGAAAATAAAGAACTCAATAGTCATACATCAAGTAAATATACCGGTATTCGTCCGTTGATTCAAGCTTTCTCACGGCGCATATTGTTCCCGTATTTCCGACTCGCATATATTTTCTACACGTTGAAAATTTACCCAGAGGTCCCTACGATACTTGTCTGCAATTTCTGCGCAGAAGAATTGTGCGCATACTGAACTAGTGTGGCATCCGAGTCGTCGTCTGCAGAAGCACTTTGTTGACGTCGAGTGACGGTAATATTTTGGGTTACATTTTTGTTGTATTCTTCATATGATATTAATCTTAAAGGATATGAATATTTTCATAATATGTATGTTCTAGAAAGACTTTGTTAAAAGCTTTTATTCGTGATCAATCTAAAAATTACTTGTTGTGATATTTTGAGTGACCGTTAATAACTGCCAAATTTGCGACCATTGAACTCAAGGCATTGTTCATTTGTTGCCAGTTGTTGTTGAAGATTTGTTGAAACTACTTTTTAGGTCTAGATCTAGATAACGTGTTGATTTTGATTAATTCAAAGTACTTACAATTGAGAATTGGAAAATGTATGTAGGGTCTAGATCTATGCACTATTACTTATTAGTAGATCTAGGCAACTTTTATCTAGACTGGGCCCACTGGGGTTCTTTTTCTGTTATTTGTATTGTAAGAAATTAAGGTAGATCTAGATCTAGCTCAGACACTAGTCTACTGTCTAGATGATTGATACTTGATAGATCTAGGCGTAGAAGGTCTAGCCTCTAGGCCTACCGAGTACCGGTACATAATAATTGTCGTGAGACATGACATTACCACGGCATTGGCATTGGACCGTTAAACTTCAACTTAAAGGTAACCTCACCCGAGCAAGAGATTTATTGTCTTCTTGCCCATTAATCTATAGATCTAACATTCCCCACCAAAGTGTATGAGAGAGGTGTAATTTAATAAAGCAATAATAATGTAGACTTTTCTCAGCACAACATGGGCCACGTAGAACAATAGCTTACAGTAGCTTACAGCCAGCACATGCGCAAAACGTTCATCCGATCTCGGTCTCATTTTCGTAATTTGGCGCCTAGCCTCGCCGACATGGGCCCTTTAGATTGGCTATCGCTGGCTCCCATAGGCTCTATGTTATAAGATATTAGTGCGAGGAGATAGCTTGCGATTTTCCGTTTTTACCGATACCAACATTATGATATTTCAGTCTAACCCTCTATTTGTTACAATTTTTTCAGCGTCCTTGAAAAGTTAAGTATTTCATTTAAGTTTAAGTCTTAAGTCTTAAGTTTGAAAAATTCTCATTTTCGTCATATTTAAGGTACAAACTGGAAATTTATTCTGAAATGTTCATTGGTTTTTCTATTTTATGTGTGTGCGTCAGTTATGTGTGAAGTGCGTCACCTGTTTAAAGCACGACATGTCAAAATCTCTGTGGTGTGACGTAATTTTTCGTATTGACTTTGCCATTGAACGTAAGTCGCGCTTAAGTTAAGTAGGCCCTCTCTCACTTAAATTCGAAGCCACTTAGCGTATCGGCCAATCAGAGCGCATAAACTCACTGTACGGCGCGGAATACGAATAGTTCTACGTGTGGGCATCGCCATTTTCTGGATAACGTGATCGTGATCGACGTAGACTACAGTCTCTACTACTACTATTTTTATGGGAAGTCATATCAAGTAAATGTTTTCAAATTTATAGATGCTTCCTTTCCTTCCCAGGTGTTTTGTGGTGATTAAACATTTCATTCACCTGCTATTATCCTTTGTATTAAAATTGCCAGAATTAAAACTAGTGTTGTAACATCACGGATATTTCCAATTCCGTTTAACCGCTAGTCAAAACCGGACGGTTTTCAGTTAAACGATTTAAATTTTTTTTTAATTTGTGTTTTAATTGGAAAATTAAAAGAAATCACAATATTTACAAATAATTCACATAATTAGAAACAAAATCACTGAACAAAAACGGAGACTTTACTGTTGGGCATACTTTGGAACAATGACTGGGTTTCACTTTGTTTATGAAGCTAATGAATCTAGTATGCACGTGTATTCATGTTTATAGCTCACGATCGTGATATTGCAGAGGTCAGGATTTGAGATTTAAATGGCATCAGTATTGTGCATGTATTTCAAAGCTGGGAACTTAGTTTCACGAGTCAACTTCTCAATCTACAATCTTGCAATTGATTGTTATCGTGTAGATTATTGCTCTGCAATTCAACATTCAACAGTCAGGGCTGACATATGATGAATATAATGTTGGCAAAACTTGATTTATTAGCTTCATAAACAAAGTGAAACCCAGTCATTATTCCAATGCATGCCCGACAGTAAAGTCTCTGTTTTTGTTCAGTGATTTTGTTTCTAATTATGTACATTATTTGTTAATAATGTGATTTCTTTCGATTTTCCAATTTAAAAAAAAAAAAAAAAAAAGACGGTTAAACGTTTGACTACAGCACTAATTAGAACGATAATTGCATTTAATAAATTGGTGCTCTTCTTGGGTGAAGGTTTCGCATACCCGGTAAATGAAATAGATTTGTCAACCACTTTATTTTAATATTTTTTAAATTAAATTAGTCACAATTGTTCCCCTGTTTATATTTTTTCCAAATATAATTTTTGCCTTCTCAGGTATTATTTTCTATCATTGAAAAGAAAAGTTTTTTTTATTGAATTAAATAGTCTTTCCAACTAAAACTTGGTGCATGATACATGTACAAGTTCACCACATTATCAAGAAAGTTATGTTTAAGTCTTTATCATACTCTATCTAATGTTTCATGCCTTTCTTTCTTGTTCTTCCCTCATCACTCTTTGCACTTCCTATCTTTTACATTTATTTGCACCTGCATCAAGTGGTACCATTGCTGCAGCCAGAAGTGTTATCAATGAGAAATTTTCCAAGTCATCCTTGTTTTTTTGCATTTGGCAAAGAGATTGAGAGTGATTAGTTCAGCTGAGGAGAAGAATTGTTTTGAGAAATTTACATCCTGAGAGTGGTTTTGAGTTGACTTTTGAAGCTGTTGAAGGAAATGTGCGATATTGTACATATTGTTAGAGCTGCCATTGTAGGCCTAAACACAAGTGTATTTCCGTAAAAAGCGTTACACTTGCTGTTGGTAGGGGAAATTGGCAGATTGTGTGATTTCACTATAGAATCTCACTCCTGTCTGTTGTTAAAGATAAAGACCAGTTTTGGAAACGCCGCCCTCTCAATAAATGAAATGGAAGCTCTCATTACCACTTACCAATCATGTGAAAGAATATGTTTTGACTATTACGTGATGATACAAATTTTGCCGGGAAACCGCCTACTAATTGATATATTTGGTAAATTATTATATCTATCTGGACCCGATAGATATCGCGCACGTGTCGCGTAGTCCCATATATACATCTTTCTGTGTACAGTGCTTGTAACTTTACCAAGACTGGGCCAAATTTCTTATCATTTTGATGATTCCAGAACCTTGCAGTACACACCAATACTTATATGCTAGATAATCAACCTTTTCTGATCGATTCCACAACGTTTCTTTCACAATGCAATTGCAAGACCAGAACTGGTCTTTACCTTTAATAACTTTTCAGAGACATATTGATGATGTTTGCTTGTGTAGATGTTCAGTGGGTGTTTAAATGTACCAGTATCTGTGTGCCATATATCCAGATAACACTCGCCAGTATGCAAATTCTTTTGTGGCTGTCTCTAGTCCTAAAGCTTTGTGTAATCTGTATCTGATATTTGAGTGTCAAGAAATTTATTTATCTGTGATTTTAATTGAATAGAAGTTGCAGTCAAACAAATTAATTATTGCTAACTGCTTTTCACCGTAAAAACTCTATATTATAGACTGCAAGAATGGCCTTCAACAAATTCATGCACCCTCGTAATCGCTACAAGGACAACAAACCAAACTTTGATGAACTGGCCGAGAAGTACCCAGAGTTTGCACGTCATGTGATCAGAAACCAGGCAGGCAAAGCGACCCTGGACTTCCATGATTCAGAGTCTCTAAGGGCACTGACGTGCACGCTCCTGAAGGAGGATTTTGGACTCGAGGTTGAACTGCCTCTGGATCGTCTCATCCCCACCCTGTCACTAAGACTCAATTACATTCACTGGATAGAGGATCTCTTAGCTTCAACGGGCACCGGCAAAGAGACAGTGTGGGGCATTGACACTGGTGAGAATCTTCCTCAACTTTGTTCGTTTTATTGGTTTACACTAGGGCAAAGTTTCAAAAAACTGTCATAAGTACAAGTTTACCGACATCCCATTAAAACATGTGTTAAATCTAA
The DNA here is from genome assembly GCA_037976565.1 of Mesocentrotus franciscanus. Taxonomy (NCBI): domain Eukaryota; kingdom Metazoa; phylum Echinodermata; class Echinoidea; order Camarodonta; family Strongylocentrotidae; genus Mesocentrotus; species Mesocentrotus franciscanus. Next base: position 17,649,233 of record CP137672.1, on the reverse strand, counting down.
CACAAGCATTTCAATGGATTGTCAGCGAACTTGTAGTCATGACGGTTTTGTGAAACACTGCTCAGGATTCTACATTAACTTAACCAGGGGATAAAGATCTCCAAAAACAAGAGGGTCCTGAGAAGAAGGAAAAAATTATTCTTTAAAATTTTGTTGTTGTTTTTCTGAATTTTAGGAAGTAATTCGGCTTCAAAATCCTATTGTGCCTTACCTTTTTAATCATATCCAAAGATGAAGGATGTATTCTGGACATACTGTGCCATATTTCAATAAAATTTCAGGACCCACAGTAAATGACAACAATTAGAATAATGTTACCATTGTTTAATGGAAATGTATCCTCTTCAGTCCAATTGTGTCATTTAACAAAATGTATGGATGAGAAAGACATGAATTTTAGTATTATAGTATAACCATTTGAGTATGATTTCCTGGTTTTAAAACACTTTCATGCTCATTATTTGATTGCCGATACTTCAGTCGAGTCCTTGCAGTTTCTTGTTATGATGATCCAGTAGTTCCTATCTAAAATGGCTTTCCCTAGGGCTTCAACTTCCAGTATTGTGTTTTCTGAACATATCTATGTATGTTTATGCTGGTCTACCTCTGCATCCTCATACATGTGATGGTGTCCATAAACAAATTTGAGAGACAATTTCCTATTTTCTCCAGAAGCAGTGGCCAGCCATTTTCATATTTCTCTGTGTTAGGTTTTAAAAGATTTTTAGTAGATGGCCATATAAATCTGCATTACTTGTGTGGTAATATTAATTTGTTTTTCTATGTGAATACCATTTATATTCATAGATATTGTTTTATTTTCTATGGTATCTCTCAGGTTGTGGTGCTTCTTGTATTTATCCATTGCTTGGGGCTCAGATGAATGGATGGAATTTCCTCGCATCTGAGGTAGATGCACTAGCCATTTACTACGCCAAGGAAAACATCACACGAAATGGGCTCCATGACAAAATAACAGGTAATAAAGCACTCATCCATTTTCTGGTTATTATGATTGTTTCCTGTGGAACATTTTAATGATATGTGTGCTTTTTTTAAATTTTGAGTTCTTGCTTGATTTTCTGTGAAAAGAAAAGTTTTCTTTTTGAAGGTTCTCATGCTTTATTTTTGTAGCTCCTATTTTGTTGTTGTTTTATTTTTGTATTAGTTTATGCCTTGCTCTGAATGTGAATGGCATGAAGAGAAAAGGAATATTAATACGTACTTATAACATAGGTTTTCTATGTGTTTTAATTTTCTATATTAAAAAAGAGAGATCTAATACTATTTGTGTGGAATGTTCTTAATTTGTTTGAAGGAAAGAGGCTATGGGTTAGAAAAGAAGTAGCTTCTTGTTTGTTTTCTTCATTTCCACTGGTGTACAAAGTTTCCATCATTATACAAATAAGAAAAAGAGATTTCTGTCTGTTCAAGATTTTCATTCTGTGTTGAAAACCAAAATTAGCTAGTGCTTACACTTAAGTTGTTACAGTGATGATTAAATGACACGTTCTGCTAAGCAAGGGATCTCTATTTCTTGTCAAATTTTGAACTCCAATTCTTGATCCAATACTGTACCTAAAATCAAAGACTCAAATCGTTAACCTAACCTAAATCCTGATCACAAGTCGGGTCACCACATTATTAACCCAAATTGCCTTCTCTTGCCTCTACAGTCGTGGAGACCTCAGAAGACAGCATGTTCGAACAGGCATTAAACAGCGCCCCCTCTAGACAGCCTCTCTACCACTTCACCATGTGCAACCCACCGTTCTTTGGCAACTCTCTGGAAGCACAAGGCATCATGACGTCTCGCAGCATGAGCCGACCGGAGCCCAAGTCAGTCAGCACCGCTGCCGAGCTAGAGATGATCTCAGAGGGAGGCGAGGTGGAGTTTGTACGTAGGATGATTGAAGAGAGTCTGCGTCTCAGGCATCAAGTTGTGTAAGTTATTATCTCTTTATATGCCTCAAGAATATTCTCCCTGTGCCATATTGTATTTATAATGGGGTAGATATACCAAAAGCTTCAAGATTATTTAACTGTTTCAAGTGCAAGATTAATCTATAGTGGTGTAAAAAAAGGGTTCGTCATGGAGTTAGTCATTGTGTTGCACCAAGCAATCCTTCCCTCAATATGTGCTTATTGTTTTCTGCAAACATGCATGTGTGGCAAGCAGTGACTGTGCAGAGAGGGAAGAAAGCAACTGAAGTGTTAGTAAGTCTAGTTTTATAATAATGCAATAGATTTTCAGTCTAGCCGTTTGTTATATGGTTGACTCGCATCCAATTGGCCCTCACCTATATTTGCTTTTCCCATTTGTAAGGAAATCACAATGTGAAAGATACGATGGTCTAGATACATATTGTGTAATTTTAGTATATACATCTAAATATTTGTTGTGGAGTGAAGAAATACATCGATCCACCGGTACAAACAGGATCTGAGAAATTCCAGGATAACAAGTGACATGGGCACAAAAAAATGCCACTACAATACTGTTGAGCACAATTTTAATAACTTATCAAAGACAGGATAATTGACCATATTCCCTTGCATTATAGCATTTTAAACTAATTGTTATTGAATCAACCCTTCAGCTGAAGTGATATATTTCCCATTTTAATTTCAGGTGTTGGTAAACTTATGTTTGTGTGTTGCTCTGTGATCACAGAATTGCCTGTGATCACAGACATAGTAGGAATGCACGGTTTGGATATCTGTTCAAGCTCATGATTAACTTTCCTCCAAAGGTATCTAATCTCAACTTTCTGTTTTTTTCTTCATTAGTTGGTACACCTCCATGCTAGGGAAGAAATCCAGTCTGGCCCTTGTGCGGGAGGAGCTCAGGAAACACGAGGTTAGTTTTTTGCTCTTGGTGAAGATCTCCTTACAATAATTGGTGATCAATCCTGTTTCTAAGATGCGTTTTTTGTTGTTGAATTGACTGTCTTCAATATGTGCCAGGTCGAAAATTAAAGGCCTTGGTTGTGGTCATGAAGAACCAATGCCTAGAACCTCTACGCTGCATTAATCAAATCAGTGTAGGCCTTTTTCTCTGTATATTCATAGAGTACCGAAGCTGTGACGTCATAAAAATCTATTTTTGGAATTTCTCAATTTTTCTTCATTTTCTGAAAGAGCATCAAAAATAATGTCCAAATGTCGAAAACCAATTGAATATGTAAAGTATTGGCTGAGATATGACCATCTGAATAAAAGATTGCCTATGGGAACTCAGTGTTATATTGCTCTGGCTCCTAATCTTATGAACCAGAGCAATATAACACTGAGATGGTCATATCTCAGCCACTACTTAACCTATTCAATTGGTTTTCGACATTTGGACATTATTTTTGGTGGTCTTTCGGAAAATGAAGAAAAAAATGAGAAATTCCAAAAATAGATTTTTGATGACGTCACACTTCACCACTCTATAGAGTCCTTGGTCGCAAAGTTCAATATTTCAGGTCATGAATAATAATATTGGGTTCTTGTATAGTGCTCATATCTGTCAGACTTAACACTCCTGGAGCTCCAGATTATGCCTTCACGAGCAATGAAAATGTAGGATAATAATTAATTTTTCATACTTGCCCTTAACAAACATCCAGATGTGATGAATTCACATTATACTTATATCTTGTTTCCTTTTTTAATTTTTCATTACAGATCAGGAACGTGACACACACAGAGTTTTGCCAGGGTAGAACAATGCGCTGGGGTATTGCATGGACGTTCAAGGAAGATATGGAATCTCCGGTAAGACAAGAGAATTCAACAAAAATACTTTTTGGAAACCACATGAAATTGATAAATTCTTTATTTAGAAAGACAAGTAAATTCATCATATAATTCATTTGGAAAGGGAACCTCATCAGTGTAAAGTTGGTTTTCATATCCTTTGTATCTTCTTTATATTGCATGATCTTGTCTGAGGAAGATAGACACTAAAAATGTGTAGATATCTGCATGATGGATAAGAATTGAAAGAGAAAGTGATTACTTCAGGGAAGGAAATCTTTGTTCTTTTATCTACATATACAATAAAGGCAACTTTTTTGTGGTGTTTCAACTGATAAAGAATAAAAGGCATGGCTTCACTTGCCAACATTACTGTGAAAGAGAGAGTGAGAGAGAGAGAGAGAGAGAGATTTCATTTGTTCATTTTGGTTTATTGAATAAAAATTCCCTGTTAAAGTAGCTGAGCGAAGAAATGTCACAAAATGTCACAAAATGGACAAATTATACATGTACTGAAAGCTTACACCAATATGAACACAAATCATCTGCTCTAAAGTATTATAAATATAAATGAAACGCGATAAGATGCTTTTTCCAAGGCCCTTCTCAGAACTTCTTTTCCTGGCTTGAAAAATAAAATTACGGAGTACAGACTTATGACGTCAGAGGTTGGGCACGATCGAAATTCCTAGGCCTCTCGCTCGGCTCTCGCTCAGCTCGCGTGCGGTATTTTGCATTCAGTATACATTACCCAGACTTCGAATGATTCATACCTAACCAAGCTTTGATGAAAGTGGAATAACAATCTCTCGAAATCAGGAAATTACATTTTATTATTGCATATTAGGCAAATTATGTAATACGAGGGGGTGAATCGTGCAGATCGATTTGTCCAAATATTCTTCCGTTTTGTGTAATTTGCTGTGAAGTTTTCGGTCATAGCTTGGCATGTGCAAGATGATTGGTGATTGCTGTTGAGTGTTGATAAATATCGCGAGAGTCCCTTTGGCTTTGCATTTTTATGATGTCGTGCAGTTCCATTTATGGTGCATATATGTAATTGGTATTCGCAAGATATAATCTCACATCTATTCTTCTTTGTTTTTTATCCGTGAAATTTGCCAAAATAGCCCTACACTTTCTAAAAATTAGAATGTCTCGCCCAGTCAGTCACCCCAGTGCATGACGGATCGATCGCCAGTTCAGCGGGGCCGGTGCGCGCGGCGCGGCAGCTCGGCTCAGCCAGCTCAAACTTGGGAATTTCATGGCGCTAGTGTACTTTCGTATCCATTTTTGACCCGCAACTCCGGCGTGGAGATAGCCTACTAAAACATACAAAAAAATCGAATAAATCACTGTCACTAGTTGTGGAGCTGTGCTCATCAACTTCGATATCTAAATTCAGTAAAACTTCTTCCTCAAGCTCGGACATATTGTGATAGGATATTTCGCGTTCGACTGGCTTTCGTATACGTATAATGCATGCAGCGGACAGAGCTGTGTGAGGGGACTTGGGAGCACTCTCGCTCATGTGCCCAACCTATTACGTCACACATCGTACCAGCGAACGGCGGGCTGATCGAGGGCAGAAAAAAACGTGTAGCAAATTCAGCATTTTTGATAGCAGATTAGTCAATTCTGTAACAATTTTTGAAAAGTAAATATGAATTATTAGAAAGATTGTAACATTACCTTTGCAATGATACCAATATTATTAAGGATAAAAGCATTTTAAAACCTTCGCTCTGGTACTTTAAAACAGCCCAAAGACGGATACAAGCAGACTACATAATTTCATTGTTCAAATTACATAAAAGGATCCAATAAGTACACCAGTATTGAAAAGAAACCAAAATTGAAATTAGAAATGAAGAAGAGCTGTTCAACATATTGCAGTTCAAATTGATAACAAATAATAATAATAATAAAGAGAGTGAGAGAGAGAGAGATAGAAAATATACCTTACCAGTTTAAGTTTGTGGATATAGAAAATACAAGTTTAAACTTTGAGCACTTATTTTATTTAAAAAATCTTAATATTCTCCAATTCCTCATGTCCTTCAGCTTCCATCATGCAAGAAAAGAAAAGGAGCGGAGAAGAATGTTCCTTTCACCGTCCCAGTCCCAGATACTTATATCAAGCGTGTGTTGGAGCCTGGACTGAGTGGAGGGTTACAGAACAGGATCCAGGCTGTAGCTAAGGCTGTACATACCATGATGCAGGGGCTAGAGGTATGGTGTTGCCAACGTGCAAATTATTTATTTATCATTTTGTCTTTCATTTAGGGTGTTGTGTACACTTGCGCTACTTTTGTATTAGATGGCTGCCCTGACATCAATGCAAAGACTTCAGATGCTGTTTAACATTTCAATTGAGGTTTTACAATATCAGTTAACATTATAACAGAAGGGGCAAGGGCAGAGTATTAAAGAAATCTCTCAAGAAGGAGATATGCAAACAATTACATCATCTGTCACTTTGCTTTTTCAACGTGAATTTTCCAAACAAAAAACAGAAGAATACAAAAGTTTTTATTAGTATACTAATTGATAATCGCTTTTCTGCAAAATTTACAATGTTCCTTTTTTCATCACTATCAAATAACTTGATGTTGATTCAACCAAATGGAAGGACTTCTAAAATGGAGAATGGCATATTTAGAAAGAGTGTTTTATATGATGCTCATTAAAAATGCATGAGAGACTTGTTTATTGTAGTCCTGTTTAGATAATGTCAATCTTTTTCAAAATCATGAATCTGCCCAAATTGTAGTTAAACAAAAATGGAACATATTCATTTCTTCTTTTTAACAGATGTCTGTGAATAGGAAGCCATCATCCAAATGGTGTCCCAAGTTTGTTCTGACTGCCTCAAGGAACACATGGTCATATCAACGCAGGAAACGGCGCAGAGAGAAACTCATCCAGAAGAAATCTTCAGTCTGCCCATCCACAGCGCAAACTCCTTCACCAGGAGAGTCAGCATCACTGTCATCATCAGCAGCCCCTCATCTTCCATGATGGTGGCAGGGGACGAGAGACTTGGTCAGGATGCACCCAGCTGCAAGGACAATTTCCCCCCACCATTGGCATCTTCATCTACGAGAGCAAGCACCACTGCCACTTCGGAGGATGGCAGGATATTGAAAAAAGCTAGGCTTGATACTTCTTCTCCCCCAGGAGATCCCAGCACACCAACAGCCACATGTTCTGAGAAGCTCCCAACTCCTGCACCCACCCTCAGTAGCAACATCTCAGAGGCATCATCTGAGTCAACTCTGGAATCAACACAAAACTCACACAATGACACTTTTGCTACGGCAAGTCATGATAGTGCTGTTGGAAGGCTTGGAGATGCCATTAAAGCTCCTGCATCATCTCAAGGAAAGGCAGACCTTAAAAACATTGCATCTAGGCAACCTCCTGAAGCAAGACAAATGATGGCTGATGGCACCAGATACAAGGACCAATCGTCATCATCAGATGAAGCTGATGATAGTTTTCCACTGGACATAAACCTTGATATTAAACTATGTGACCGAAGGACCGTTGTATTTGTCGCAAGTGTAGCGGACTCCTCCAAAAAGAATATCTTGTACCAAGTCGTCCAATACATCAAGAATCAAATGAAATAAAGCAACTCTAAGACAAACAAAAGTTGTCAGAGATTAAATATACATCATCTGTGTTGCTCATGGATATATCTTTTGAAAGTGTTATAACATACTAATACAGAACAGTTCTTTTCTTTAAGGGATCCGGTAACTTTGTCTCAGAGTCTGAAACAAAATCCTGGATTTAGCTCATGCTGCAATGATAATTATAAACCTTTAGGTCAGTCAGGAACCCCATGACTTTTACAAGCCGATTGCCTGTCTGATTATCAAGATATTTATGATTGGAAATCGAAACCAAATTTTGCGTTTTCCTAACGGTTTTCTTAACCCTATAGTCTATTCGGGAAAACGAGTATGGTAAAAGCGGTCACTCAAAGATTTTTACTTTTTTGAGGCACTTCTTGATCATTTTGAAGCGATTTTTTTAGGGCTTCAATATTACACCATATCACAGACACTAATAACACATAGGGCCGTGCATCTCAGGTTTAACATTGCTAAACGATGCCTTTAATTCTTTTACATTTTGCTGTAAGACCCCCCTCACCCTTACATTTATAATTCAATAAAGTTTTATCAGTCCATATTTCATTGGCCTTAAATTTTACTTCATCTGTTTAGAGCCAGAAGGATGTTAACTCCAAAGCTTCTGGATCAAAAAAGACGATTTTATAATATACCACTTTTGACATTCCATGTTTACTTCCTGACAGTCAAACTGCTTTCAGAATGTTGAGATTCCAGGGAAATAAGTTCAGCTATAGTCAAATTTGCTATTGGCTATCTCTTCAGAAATGCAACCTATACATATCACAATTACTGCTGTTTTCCAGCACAGAGAAACAAATTGTGCTTGGGTACCTACTAACTTAAAAGGTTATCTGCCTAACTCAACTATTGACCACTCGACTTCCCTCCAAAGCTGTCAGAACCAGCATGCAAGAAAACAAGAGACTTTATGATTATTACTAGGGTTCCACAAATTACAATGTTCTACAAAAGTTCACCAATGGACAGACAATGGTGGCACAGGTGCGCTTAGAAACGACCGTATTAAGCGCCTAATAAATGTTGTGTATTATTATTATTATCATAGCTTTGAAATTGTGGAAAGCAATGAACTGACATGAATGCATGTGATAGAGCTATAAAAGAAATAATAAAAACATTTCTGTAATACATCTCAAATTGTATAAGTATGTTGGTTAAGAATGATGTCGAGAAGGTTATTATCTGGAGTTTTGGTGAGGAAACTCTATTTCAAGCGAAAGTCTTTGAGAACGTTTGGTAAATGTTTATACTTCAGAATTATACATGTAGTATAGGAGTCATTTGGACTAGAACATATAAAATGAAATGATGAACAAGTATGGAAATGATTTCAGATTATGTTCGGATTTAATTTATCATCATTTTCCAAATCTGAGACTGTCTTTTTATATATAGATGAATAGGTACATGTAGACCCTTCTACAAAGGCACTGTTTTTAAGTTCCCCTTGATCATTTGATGGCCTTTATGTGAAGCTTTGACAGTACCCGAGGCAGGACACATTTATAGTAAACAACTCAGATGTTGCTGAAGGAGTGAAACCTATCAAGGCTCGTTTAGATATGCACGGCAAAACCATGGGGGTCTTTTTCATTCATTTACGTGTGAAGAAAAAAAAGTGCCTCCTTTTTCGCAGAGGTTGACCTTGCCATATCCGAACAGGCCTTGAATGCACAGTCAAACCTGCTTTAGTGACCACCTGTCTGCAAAGACCACCTGTCTGCAAAGACCACATTTTTGTTTCCTTGAAAATGGTTTCTCATTGAAACATGTACTAAAGGAACCTGTCTACAAAGACCACCTGTCTACAAAGACCACTTTTTAGTTTCCTTGGGCGGTCGCTATAGACAGGTTTGACTGTACATACATTATAGGATCAAACATGTGGTTTGTCTCCAGTAATCAAATACAGCTATTATGAACTATTCATGGAAATCATGCTTTTTTTTTTACAAGGTGAATCCTAATGTGCTGATACTAGAAGACATTTTCATGTATGTAATACTGAGAGGCCAGAACGATGCATTGTATTCTCATTACATTATGTAAGGTAAGTGAATTATAAACAACTCTGGTTTTGATAGATATCAGAATGTGCCTTGCCTTTTATTTTTGTTGTTTTATTTTGTCTAATAATCCATGCACCAATCCTACTGCAAACTGCAATGCAGTGTATATTAATGAAAACATCAAGTATTAATACAGAGAAAAGAAGTGTGTATAATTTTTTTAGAGTTGCTGACATTGTCATCTAGTAATAAAACATGGATATTTGTACTCCATAGAATCATTGTACGTTGTGTTAACTGTTATACATGTTGGATCAGTTGCAGGGTTGTTTTAAAGGGCAAGTCCACTCCAAACATAATTACTTTCAATAGAAGCAGGAAAATCAGACAAACCAATCAAAAAAAGTTTGAGCAAAATCGGATAACTAATAAGAAAGTTATGAATTTTTGAAAAGTATGTAGAACTATGAACAATGGAAATCACTACACAAATTGCCAATTTGGCTATCAGTTTGTGACGTCATGTCCTCAGTACTTACAGGTGTATCAATTGCTTTATATAGTTTAATCCCATTAATTTCCTTTTATCCCCAAAACTTGATTTCCCCAACTTGATTTCCCATGCCTTTGCCCAGGTTATATGATTTGTATCATATTGCTTGCATGACATTTCCCGAAATCTTTTATGAATGTTGAAGAATTTATACTATTTTCTGAATATTGTATATTCATAATTATTGATTTTTATATAAATAGTTTATCAAAATTCAAATTTTTCATGATTTAACTAGAAAAAAAATTACTCTATATTAGTGCATCCACACAAAAACATTACTATCGATCCAATCGGGAAAATAGAAAATTTATATTATCAATATAAAGAAAATAATTAGTGGATAGTGAGGACATGACGTCACAGACTCATGAGTGAGTTGTCAATTTGTCTAGTGATTTTCAAAGTTTTTCATGTCATTAAAAATTCATAACTTTCTTATTAGTTATCCGATTTTGCTCAAACTTTTGTTGATTGGTTTTTTCTGATTTTTCTGCTTCTATTAAAATTAAATTATTTTTGGAGTGGACTTGGGACTTTAAGGATATATTATAACGGGTAATAGCGATAAGGTGATCAGGGCCCCCGTCTTATAAAAGAGGTGCAATCGATTACAAATAATTTGCAATTTATATTAATCACATCTATCTCTTTAGTACAGAGTTGCGATTGATATCAATTGTACATTATTTGTTATCAATCACAACTCTTTCACAAGACGAGGCCCCCTGAATGAGGTATTTTCTCATTTGTGAACTCTGAAGTTTAGCCTTTACTACTCAAGAGATTAACCTATCACCCCCTCACATCCCCCTCCCCCAACCTACCAGACAAAAATAATGACCATCTTTCCAACTTTCAGGCCTTCACAATCAAAATTTATTGCAAACCTATCAAACATTAAAATCATGGTTCTATACACATAAAACATCCATTCTGCTCTATAATATTCGACAAGCCTAATTACTCTGTACTCAAATCTCATACAATTGGATAAGCAAAAATGCAATTAAACAAAACATATAGAGCAAAGGCCATATGTTGCGTCAAATTGCACCCAATTAATTGGTTTAAAATAATGGATGTTTTATACAAGACATATTTTATTGTTGATTCCTTAATATTATGACCAACATATTGGATTTGTGAAGTTTTCCTCTGTTAACCGCCTTAGTAATTGTAAAATCCTCCCTCGATAATTCCATGTTCGTAGTCTCTACAATTGCATGTGATGTAGACGAGTTACATACTGGAGATGAGGTCAAACTCAGATTACTCCCCAATGGAGTGAGAAAATCATCACAAAATCACAAATCTATAAAAAAAAAAAAATTGGGAAAAAAAAAAACATTTAGAATTGGACAAAATATGTGAAAACAACAGTTTTAATGGATGAATGGAATTTTTTTATTTCACCAGTTCCACAAATTTCTCTTATTCAAACTCATTACACAAGTTTATATATCTGCACATTTACTACAACTCTTTCCTACATCGTTGTGAAACACTGGCATAATGTAACAACATAATATCTTGGAGTTACATATATGATTGGCCAATTCAAAATCTCTATTTTGAAATACATGTTGGATGGATAATGGATTGAAATACATTTAATTATGTCAATAATCTTGGATTAATTTAATATTCAAATCACAATTGAATTTTCAATGGTCTTATAGAAAGTACAGTCATATACAAACTCTTAATTTATAGACTTTATATTATTTATCCCTGAAATACTGAAATTAATGTACTTGAATTCATATTACTCTGCAACAAAACAATGTTTTCTCATGAAAAACCTGTAAATGCACAAATTCAATTTAGCATTACCGGTATCAATTTTTAGGATACAATACCACAAATTTACATCTGTAATGCTATAAAATTACATTTCACTTGGCATGTTAGTAAATAGCGCACATTTTCCCGAACCATCTAAACTTTATATTTACTGTAACCAACAAAATATCCACTTGAGTCGTTATCAGAACCCAATATACAAACTATTGTAAGGAATATCATTATTTGTGACATCACACTGGACACTTTATAAAATACAATTATCCCATGTAAGGGTAAGGGAAAGGAAAAGAAAGGAAGGTGCTGGAAATATCAAATAGATCAAATGTGAAGAATAAAGAGAGACACAGAGCCGGTCTTTATTGATTCTCCGTCTCTTTTCAGGACTTCTCCATCAACACAAAAGAATACAAACAGTCCTTTCAAGGACTGTCCACATGGTTGTATCGCAAATCTACTCTCTAAGAAACACACAGGCGATAGCAAGAAGTGAGAACATAAAAAAATAAGATGATGTTAAAGAGCATAAAGTGAAAGCAGACTCTAGGACGTGCATACCCAAACCCAATCTTACCAGCACTTGTTTAATTGATTCTTTAAAAAAGGTAATGTTGAATTCTCCAAAAATCAAGAGCAAGCAACATTTGGTCTCAATTTTACAAAATGTACATCATAATTCAACTACGGTAGTGTGTTAGCCTTGTAAATAATGAGCAAACCAAAAGTCTGCGTTTCTTAGCACTTTTTTGCTAGATCAGAATTAATCTTCTGTAAGAATCCAATATAGTTCAACCGAATAGATTTGTTATACCAGTATTGAAATTCTTTCCCTCGATGTTTGTCTTTACTATTACGAGTATAAAGGAAGTAATAGACTTTTGATTATTACACAGCTATAATGATGTCACCTTATATACAACCCAAAGAAAGAATGTTCACACATTTGGTGGTGTGAAATAAAATATAAAACCTGAATAATGATGACCATTTCAACCTTTCAATGATAACACTATAACAAATACAAATATATGATAATGATGACAAATTCAGCTCTACCGGTAAACAAATGCCAAAACAGATGTGCAGGACTGGATGTATCACCACATAGCAAAAATATTGGTTGATTTTTGACAAATCCAAGGTATTTTGGTCAGTGGCTGTTCCATACAATACTAGTACTAAGAATAATTGAAACCGGACATCGCTTGGCACCGAGAGTGTAATGTCCCTTTATCTTTATTCTGATCCAAGCTCTTGTAGGGCATTTGACTGTGTAAAATATACAGACATACTGGCCCAAATTCAGAAGTGATCGGTAATGTATAGGAAAAAATACCTTTCACTTAACCTTTGACCTTTCTGAAAGTACGCTTGGTGTGATGTAAAACAACCTGCAACTCCAGATGGTGAGAATTTTTGTTAAAGAAACAGAAAAAAGAAAAAAAAAAAGAAAAAAATCTGCAGGGTAAAGGGGTAACCCCTGAAACAAGATAAATGGAACCATTAGTTGTCTTTCACAGAATCTAAATATAGAAAAGTTTTATTTCAAGATACATTTGGGGCAACAAAGAACAGTTAAATAATTCTAATCAATAAAATGAGAACACCGGTCACATCTTGGGATTCTAATACTTATGGGCGGTTACAGCCCATGCAATATGGGTGAAAAATGTTAATTAACCAATAATCAAATCCAGCTATTTTCACAGAATCTTTGATGTAGTGCCTTGACATTATATTAAACTTTCAAAATAAAATTCAAATAAACATTGTAAGTAAAACCTTACTCATTTTAAACCTTTCAGAAACATGAAAGAATACAAAACATTGAAGTTAATGGCAAATACATCATTAACACATGTATAATCTAATTTGTATCATTTTCTACGATGTTGGTTAAAACCATACACACATCACTCATCAAAACATTACCGTCAAAACCAAGAACCAATCAAGGATACTCATTCAAATATATGTCACTAATCACTTTCAATAATGCCATTATTACAAAATATACACTCTTATTTGCACACTCACATTCAAATGTCAATGCCTGGTGCTAGAGTCTTACAATATACACTTATAAATCTATATGTATTTCATACACGTGATTTTGGGAATTTGGTTAAATGCGGAAGACTTGGGTTTACTCACACAGCATTATTGCTCCGGCAAAGACAAGTAGCACATTATATATTTCCCCTATATCAATCAAACTAATCAATTCCCCCAAATAAGAGGATAACAACACGAAAAATAAAAATTAAGTTTAATACCTAACATGGATTTTGTTAAGGCTCATACAGGAGACTAACCAAGGCTTGGTGCGTTATGAAGCTATTACATTTCAATCCCGACTGCTCATGAAATTCAACATGACTATTCACGACTTTCCATTCAAATTTAATATGACGCAAGCACTGAAAATCCTACCTCACTCGTTCATCATAAACGGTTTAGAAAAGACTTGGGGTGGTGACTACTTGCCATGGTTTTTATAATCTACATGTATTATCAAAGACGGATGTGATTAATACTAGTGAGCGGGTATAAAGAACAAAATGCACGACTGAGTTAAGGACTTCCAATCTGACCATCCTAAATGACTTTTTCTTACAAAACAATTAACAAGGATTAATTAATCAAACATTAAATGTAGAATCAATTACAAAACATATCAGCACCATGATATATATATATATATATACTGCCTTGATCAAAGCTGTATGTACTAAACCAATATAAATGAAGTTATTTTAAAAGTAAATATTTTGAAAACTGTTAAAATAAA
>CP137672.1:16930729-16978169 GCA_037976565.1 Mesocentrotus franciscanus | reverse complement strand
TATTGGGCCGTATGCATAAAAAGTAGCAATTGCTTGCAAGCAATTGCTTTGCTTGAAGCAATTGCTTGTCAAGCAAAAGATCAAGCTCAAGCAATTGCTTAAATCCGTATGCATAACATTTTGCTTGTGCTCAAACCTTTGCTTGCCTCTAGCAAGCAATTGCTTACGATCTCAACAATAGCGACGCCACGCCGGTGCGAACATCATTCATGGGAGAACAAAGGCGGGTTTCGCGATACTAGTAGTGTATTCAAATGTCATGCGTGTGGGTAGCCTTTCCTGACATGGCAGTATAACATTCCAGGATGACATCCTCCCGCTTTTCATCATGTTCAGGTATGAACCTGTGTGCTAACCACTCAACGTTCTCTTTGTCGAAACAGAATAGTTTCCGATAGGTCTCGGAGCAATTTCTTCTCGATTTATTCTACTCCTGTACAACTTTGGTTTTTCTCTAACGAGCATAAACATGATGCTTAACCGCGAACGTCCCGATTAAGCAAGAGCTCAAGCTGCTATGACGGAGCTTGAAAAACGTAAGCAATTGCTTATAAGAACAAGCAAAAGGTTCGTTTTATGCATACGTTTTTAAGCAATTGCTTGATCTTTAAGCAATTGCTTATGGACATCAAGCAATTGCTTGTGCTTGCTAGCAAAAGCATTTGCTTGCAAGCAATTGCTTATGTTTATGCATACGGATTCAAGTAAAAGGCTAGCACAAGCAATTGCTACTTTTTATGCATACGGCCCATTGACTTTGCAGAACTACAGTCAAACCTGTCTATAGCGACCGCCCAAGGGAAACACAAAAAGTGGTCTTTGTAGACAGGTGGTCTTTGTAGACAGGTTCCTTTAGTACATGTTTCAATGAGAAACCATTTTCAAGGGAAACAAAAAATGTGGTCCTTGTAGACAGGTGGTCTTTGTAGACAGGTGGTCACTAAAGCAGGTTTGACTGTACCAATTTTAGGCCTTGATTAGCTCCATGATGACCATTATAACACTAGTATAACATAATGATTAATCTTGAATTGGAAACATTTAAATAATCTCAAAGCCTTTGATATATCTATCCCATGATAATACAATATAGCACAGGGCGATTACTTGTGTGGCATTTAAAGAGTTAAATTCCCCATGCTTATTACGTCTTTTGTTTTCTTTAATTCCCATGATTTTGTATGTGCACAAAGTCTTATGTAATGGCAAGAACTCTGACAACAGCAATTGATAAGTTGAATGGTTTATTTGGTTTGTTTACAGACAGCAGAAGAGAAACGTTTGATGGAGATGAAGGCTCATGAAGCCGAGTTCATGGCTTTCCGGCTTGCAGAAGAGTCGCAACAAAGGTGACACAATATCCCTCACTATCATTTCATTCAACTCTGGATTTCATTTTAATGACTTTTAGAAAACATTTTATATAGTAGATGTAATTGTTTTGCCCATTATGAAGTTTGGAGCAAACTGTGTATAAACTTTATCACTTTTTGTACGTATAAAGCTTAGTGCATCTATTTTTTTGTGACAAGTGTTCAAAAATTAATTGACCTGTTCTTGGATGAACAAAGACAAGTAATCATTTACATTTCACAACATACAAGTGAATTGCACTCCTTTTGGGGAGTAGGGTACTTGTTGTTTTAATAGTGTATGATGCTTAGTTGTATTACTGTATTTGGGGTATAATTAAATTGATTAGCAACAGGATGCTTTTTTATGCTCTTTAAACTTGGGAGATGCTAAAATCAGAGTGTGTAATTGTGACAGTTGGGTGTAATACATTTTTGCCACCATTAATGAGAACTATATTAATGGTTTCCTTTGCAGGAGTATGGAAGCAGAAGATTTAAAGCAGCAGCTGTTTAATGCGAGGCTGGCTGAGAAGGAGGCTAAGGAGAAGCTCATTCACATCTCAACAAGATCTCTTGTACCAGTAAGTACAGGGGTAGAAAGAAAAGAAAAGGGAGAGAGAGAGGAAGAAGAAAGAAGAGTAGGGGGCAGGTGAGGAGAAACAAATGATGACAGATATACTGTGGACCCCCATTAGAAAGATCACTGTTTTTACAAATTTGTTATGATAAGGTAATTTTTTCTATTCTACTTCTTGCATCGTATTTTTTTAGCATGTGCAATAAGGTTTGAATAAGAGGTATTTGTTATAACAAGGATCCACAGTATTTGAAGAAGGCTGTCACTCTGGGTTATTGAGAAGAAGAGAATGTAGGAAACAGAGGAGAAGATAATGATAGGGATAGTGTTATGTGGATGGAGGAAATGAAGATTTAGATTAATAAAGGAAGAGAATTAATGATGGAATAGGGAAGAGCATGAAATGGAAGAGGACAGGAGCAAAAGAGTAAAATGCTATCAATCAAACAATTCAGGAAAGTTCAGATAATCTGGAAGGGTTTTGATAAGTGTCTTATGAAAATGATAACTTAGGATGAAAATCAATGCAGACTTGGAAGAATTTACGATAAATGTCCCATTGAAATGAAAGTCAATTCAAACTTATAGACACTTTGTCTACTCCAGCATTTAGAACGCAGCCCGAGCTCCCTGAGTAATGAACTAGCAGCGCTCCAGATGGATCCTGAGCTCAGCTCCGGGGAAATGGACATGATGGAGGACGTCGACGTGGAGAAACTCGACAAGGACATCGAGGAGAACCGTGTGGACTACCTGGAGCGCTCCAAACACCTCAAGATGCAGCTCAATGAACTCAAATCGGAGATTGAAGTCCTGAAGGTGGAGGAGAATCAGACCCAGTTGGATCGGATCTACAATGAGGTGAACAGCAGGGGCGAGAACAAGAAGACTACCCTGAATAAGATCACCCAGGGTTCCACCAGGGCACGAGTCGCCTTCTTTGAAGAGTTGTGATGGGATGGACAGTCAAGAGGACAGCTGTAGATCCAAAATGTGTGCTTCAATGCTTCCCAGGATAGATATACGGTGCTGGAGACATTTTGTTATGCATGTGCGATGACATGTACATGTGTAGCTGAGAGAGATTTAAGAAGGGTTCTCTCTGAATTAAGGGAGATGTGAGTTGGTCTACTGGTCAGTTCTTCGATCTACCTTTACAACGATCCCAAGGGTTTATTCTGAATCTTGTCTTTTAGATGAGATGGTAACATCGAAGATTGGTTCTTGGACGTGCATTATCAGATCTGCTTTGCTCAAGTCTATCAAAACCCAATGACACACACTCAGTGGCCATCCATTCTGGAGGGTTGGAAGATACGTATATGTATAGTTTCAAAAGCTCTGTATGCAGTCAAGCTCTGAAATCATCATTAGATTCATCAGGTAATTTTTTAACCCATCGCCTACTGGAACCGAGTGGCTCCTGTATTAAGTCTATGCGAATGAGGACATTTGGTATTCAACATGTTAACAAGTTTTAAAGAACAGTCTACAGTGTGTGGACTCTTCCTGTATATCAACCCACTAGGAATGTCCTGGAGTGTAGAACTAGAGCAATATTGAAAGAATCCTCTGTTTCTATCTATGCTTAAGTCTTTCTCTGATCCGAAAGTCCAAAAGTGGCTGTTGTTCAGAATCTGTTTTAGTTTGTCAGAGGGATAAGTACTGAATTCAATCAAAGTAAGCATTACTGAGGATAACACATGCTCATCAAGGTACAGAGATTTCCTCTTTAATAGTGTATTCCCAGGAGCACTCAGTATCTAGTCAGTTTTACAGGTTCCTGAGTTTTGACTCCTTGTTCAGGTGAAAGCCTGATAGCCAAGCGATGGCCTATGTAGCAGTCTTTGTGGCATACCAATCATGTAAAAATACAATTTGAATAGGTTCAAGACTTTTGATTTGGAAGCCCCATCACCTGTAATTAAGTGTTTGGAGATGAGTGCTCCATAGAAAGCATAGATACATGTATTAATGACTGGAAAACAGTGATCATGAATCAACGTGTTCATATGGGTAGGGCTAGAAGAGAGTCTGAAATACACTCTGATTGAATGTTTTTTTTAAAGACCAGATGGAGAATTTAAATCAAGGGTTTTTATAATCTGAAAGGACATGTGAAATGGATGGAAAATATTCAATCAATTTGAGAAAGCAAATCATGTGATGGTAGAATGGTAGAGTGTGTAGAGAGAGACAGCGAAAGAAAGAGAGACAGAGAGACACAGAGAGAGAGAGAGAGAGAGAGAGATAAAAGGAAGTTGTGTGTTGTGGGGAACGCAAGCAAATGAATTAGAAATGAATCGATTCTGATATCCTTTTCTTCGTTTATAGTGAAGATGCTCGATCTCAACTTCTCATGCATCTTAATGTACAATACTAACAGATGTAATATTTTTAAATGGATATAATCATATATTCTTCATTAATGTTTGTTTTTAATTGTTTTAATGGATTATTGATTGACTTCAAAATGTCAGTGATGAGGAAAATTTGAAGGGGAAAGCTGTAACTTACATCATGTTCCCTTGTTGTAATTGTCTCATTTTAGACTTAAAACACTCAATGGTCCTGTCATATGTAGAATGGCGATTCTCAAATACATGTATGCGCTCAAGTAACGAATGACAATTTTATGAACAGTACTTAAACATTCAGAAGCTGTTAACTGCATTTTCTATGAATATTCACATAAGTCATACTTGATGTACTAGGTTGAGAATACTGAAATTCAATGTTGTATTCAGATATTTAAATAGAAGCAACCAAAAAACAAAAAAAAGATAGAGTGGATGAAAGAAAATGTAAAAGAAGACGTTTTTAAATTGTCCCAGAGTCTACCTGACTGCAAAAATAATGGTTAATTTAAGAAAACCAGTTGAAACCAGAAGCAGATCGCAAACATCTTTACTGATGGGTTATGTTGTGTGTGAATTGTATGAAGGCATACATCGTAATCAAATTCATGTTTGATTTGATTTGATTTACTCTGAGAAGATTCTCATATTGTGCATTACAATTAGTGTCTGTTTATTGTCTTAATGTAAGTGGTGCTATCATAATGATTTGAAAGCAATTTACTCCAATGATTTTAATGAAGATGTGGAGTTTATATGCTTTTTCTAGTTTCAGTATGTTGGCTTCAATGAGTTTTTATATTTTAAGGGGGAAACCTGTTTCTTTAAATGTTGGTTGTAAGAAAGAGACAAAATGTTTGTGTTTTAGCCCGCATAACAAAAGAAATAAAATAATGGAACATGCTCGATGTCAATCTACTAGAGAGTAATGTTTCAATGTGATGTTTTTAATAAATATGCATTGTGTCCATTCAAATCAAGAATGTTCTTTTGAGAAAATGCAAGCCTTTCAAAATATTTAGAAAAAGTGTGGCATGGCAGTTTTATGTTCCTTGGCACAAAGAACTGGGTGATTAAACGGGTGCAGTAGACGATCTAGAATTCCCTTAGCCAGGACTTCACACTAACCTTTTTTCAAAGAGCGTCCGGAATTGAATTTTTTAATGTTTTATACGTGAGCGCTATTTAAATAATTTGACAATTTGGGAGTCCCTGCTTATTGTCTAGCCCTGTCTTAGCACCTCGCACCATCACCCATCTTGTGAATCTTTTTTTAACCATAGCTATATTAACCATAGCAATGCAAAAGTACTTTTTATTATGTATCTAAAAATGTTGCTTCATCTTTTTCTACTGTCGTACAACTCGAAACAGACTTGTTTTATAAGTCGTCTATTACAAAGATCTCATACTTTGTACAAGCTTATGATATGTCATTACTTTCCATTGCCCCCTGCTGTAGTAACCTTTCATGAGATTCATATTCCCTGCTGCCAACCATTCGGAAACCTGTACCTGATTTAAATGATACTATTGATAGTATAAAGTTGATAAAATAAAAATGATAATATTGACTTGCTCATGTTACTGTAATGCCAGAGATACCAAATAAACAAATTGCCTGCAGTGGACTCAGGCTATGAATTTTTTTGCAGCAGTAGTTACCTATCTCCTTCAAAGCAAAACAATACTGTATTCAAATTGAAAGCACAAGAGAGGAATCAATGTCATTCATTCTATTTTATGCAGTTCGTTATGACAGGGATTTGATGTGATGAAAAACAAAAAGGTAATATTTTGTCTTTTAAAATAAATTACGATACAAAACAGCTTGCTCCTTGAGATTTTTCCTATGGAGCGTAAGAATTAATTTGAAAATAGTAATTACAGATAAACATGTTAATAGGAATGTTTTGCTGCATATAAATGTATGCCTTTGTGAGGCCTTATTGAATTTACCCTGTACTATAAGGACAATTGTAAAAAAAGGGGGAAAATGTTAAATTCTGTACTATTCTTAGCCAATGTGTATTCTATCATGTTTACATACATTTTATTTCATCTTGTATGGCTTTCATTCATTGTTATTACTTCATTCTGTATATTGATCAACAAATTATATATTTATAGAAAATTAAAGAAGAAAAAAATGTTCAGACATGAAATTTCTTGGTGTGAAACTTGTTTTGATTGGTACGACTCGTTGTGATGGAGTGAACGGACACGAGTATGGTTTTATAATGAAGTTTAAATACTGTTTCAAGATTATAACTTGTAGGGTACTGGTAGTCGCTACAACTCGAGACCCGTTCAGATATAATGCCACCAAAAAGAACACATTGTTTTTTAATCTGTAAATAACTGGCAACTGTACGCAACAAAGAGCTCTGTGTTACAAGACACATAAATTTGAAGCGCATTATACTTAACGTCATTAAAAAAAATAATCTTGAACTATCAAGTAGAATATTATCAGCTGCATTAACATGCACATCGGTAAAAATGTAGCTTAGGAACACAGTACATGTATTTACCTGTATGCATCTTGGTATCCAATCTTATATTTTATTCATTGTTGCCCCTCAAACTCTACAAAAACTCGCACAATGTCTAAGGGATGTTTCATCAAATAAAATCGATTGTAAACCAGTTTTTAGCTTAAATAATTCCTTGGGGCTGTGTCATGAAAGTGATTATATGATCATGTTTACGGCTTGAAACACCCCAAGTACATTCATATTTTGACAATTGGACATTGGCCAGCTAAAGGCTTCTGATGGGTAGAAGAGATTATAAAATTGAATCCTTTGTGGTGCCTGCTGAAAAAATATATACCTACATTTCTTGCCTAAAACAGGGTTGAACACCCATCAATTACACCTCACTTGTAACAATACACACTCTTTCTTCTCTTTTGTTTTCTTCTCGTCAGCCCCACTTCTAAAGACAATACTGAAAGAATTGGAAGAGCACACACGATCTACAGTATTTCTGTTTTATCACTTTCATCTCCCAACACATGGGCGATATTCCACTTGAAAAATTAGGTATTTACAATTAAAAAGATACATAAATATATCGGTGGACTTACACTGCTCATTGTTGACAATATTTGATTGCTGAAAAGATGACATACTGGTGATACATTACAAATTTCTTCAAGGTCACATACAAAATCAGTGCATGGGATAGATTGAAAATTCAATAATTATAATAAAAATCTTAAATACTAGTAACCTCTTCATTGTATTGGTAAAAGGTTTCTGTACAATTGCACACTGGTTGGACATTTAAATTGTCTAGTTATCCCTGATCATTGTGCGACATTATTTTTTTTCCCCTTTCAAGATAAATAGTGTAATAATTATTATAAAAAAAGTTGTTAATAATGGCTCCTCCACCCACAACCTCATAGGCACAGATTTAACTCCCTCCCACGCTAACATTACCAAATTTGTAATTAACTTTACATAGTGTATACATGTATATGAATGCAGAAATGGCAGTATAAAAATGTAATGTCATAAATACATGTATGTTCTTACAAATTCACAGGTATTATGACAATACTACCTACAGAAAGGTATTGCAAAGTCACAGGTGTTTCAATCATATTTTTTTCAATGAATTACTTCATTAATTATCACATTGCATTGCTTTCAAAGTGTACATGTAGATAAAACAATAAAATATCATATCCTAAATTTCATTTAATTTGTACAGGAAGTTTACAATAAAAGGAGACTTGAGCATTTGGCTATTGTAAACTATTCTTCAAAATCATATTTCCCTCTCTCAACAGGGGCATCACTTAAGAAGGGGGTTAGACTTGTGACACCCACCAACAAAAAAAATGATGTCAGCAAAACCTTGTTAGCAAATCATAAGAACAATGATTTATCATTCCCCTTTTCTTTTGCGTATTGGATAATTTTCAGCTCACAATTAACCAATTTGGTACTGATTGTACCCCCCATTAAAAAAGGTCTGGTGATGCCCCTACTCTATGTTGAAAAATTGAAATAAAAACTGAATCCCATTGAAATATATACACTGAATCCCATTAAATTATACACTGAATCCCATTGAAATATACACTGAATCCCATTGAAATGTACACTGAATCCCATTGAAATGTACACTGAGTCCTATTGAAATGTACACTGAATCCCAATGAAATATACACTGAATCCCATTGAAACATACACTTAATTCCATTGAAATATACGCTGAATCCCAATGAAATATACACTGAATCCCAAAGAAATATACACTGAATCCCATTGAAACATACACTGAATTCCATTGAAATATACGCTGAATCCTAATGAAATATACACTGAATCCCAATGAAATATACACTGAATCCCATTGAAACATACACTGAATCCCAATGAAATATACACTGAATTCCATTGAAATATACCCTGAATCCCACTGAAATATTACATTGAAAAATTTAATGCAACTCAAGAGATTTTCACATCTCTTATTCACTTTAACTTTGTGGATCCATATGACAGATTTAGTGATACCTCCAGATGTTTAAAACATGTTTCATTAAATTCTGATACACGTACATGAATTCTAAAAGAAACAAACTTAGCATACCCTACTGTACTCACACATTCAAGTTTGAAAAATGCAATGCCACATCCTTATATCATACATAAATTGGTGTTGATTTAAATGGATAATCCAAGTCAATAGATTCAGCACCAAGTGAAAAGGAGAACAAGATATAAATAGATAATTTGTTTGTACACAATAAAAAAGTACTTTGAAAGTTACACACATTTCAACAACTTAAGTACCATTTTTTCAAAATCCAGTGTTTGAGTGGGAAAACTTGTCACATACTTTTTCATTTCAGCATTCACAATGATAAAACTATCCTCCATTACATCTGCCACAATATCCCACAATCAAAAAGCAGTATTCTGTGACATCGTAGGCAAAATACACAAGTTATCTACTGCTTATATCATACATGTACCTAATGTGAAGTTGAAAACTAATGCATGGGATACAAAATTTTACGCTTTTCTAGCCTTTTGCCGGTTTTAGTATTCAGGCAAATATCTTCCTAAGGAGATCTTTTATAAAGGCCAAACACCGCAAGCAAAAATCGTTCATTCCTCATCTCATGTGAAGTTGAAATCTAATACCTGGGAATGGCTAGGATTTCACTTGTTTAGTATTCAACCACTTTTATTTGTCATGTTTTATATCAATATCAGCTGGCATTGAATATTGGTATAAGAATTTATTAAAGGAAATCGAACCCCAAGAAATAACTTTACTTTTTCTGAGAGATTTATTATATTAATGCCCATAAATCTACAAGATTCCCCACCAAAGTGTATGGGAGAGGTATAAAGCAAGAATAATGTACAGTTTCTCAGCACGACATGGGCATCGCCATTTTCTTGATAACGTGACGTACTATGCGAAGTCGTTTATCAAGTAAATGTATTCAAATTTATGGATGCTTCTTTCCCAGACGTGTGTGGTGATGAAGTATTTCATTCACCTGCTATTATCCTTTGTACTACAATTGCCAGAATTGCATAAATAAGTTGGTGCTCTTCTGGGGTGAAGGTTTCTCATAAATGAAATAGATTTGTCAACTGCTATAGTGTAGTATATATAAATAAATTTAGTTACAATTGTTCCCCTGTTATTTATTTTTCGCCAAATATAATTTCTATTCTTCTCAGTTATGATTTTTTCTCATTGAAAAGTAAAGGATTTGTTATTGATTTAAAAATTCTTTCCAACTAAAGCTTGGTGCATGATACATGTACAACTTCAACTGGTACGTCACATTTTCAAGAAAATGGCTGCGCCCATGTCATGCATAAAGGCATCACATCATGCCAGGAATATCTTCATTTATATTTCCCTTGTACATTTTCGTAAGGATTATTGTACATCAAAGGGCAGGAATACATCTCATTTTTCAGAATACCTACACTTATTCTTTGGGGTTAGGTTTCCTTTCAAGTTCCAAATTCAAGCTACTACTAGTATTTAAAAAGTAGTTACATAGGATATTCATAATGTTGTATTTGGAACTTTCAATCTATAAGATAAAAGAAGCTTCTCATAAGACAAAGCAAAATTGTTTCAAATACATGTAGTACTGTTTCATAAATTGTCATAAAAATGTCAATACTGCTTTTCATTTATAAAACTAACACATATGTACCAATACAAATGTGTAAAGATATAATCATGGATATTCTTAAAGGAAAACGATACAATATAGCCAAAATTAGCCATCCAGTAATCCCCTTGCGAATAATCAAAATTAATTTGGAAACACAGTTTGTGATCAGCATGTGAATAAATAGAATATTAAAAAACAAGAACAATCTTGCACTAGACAAAAACAGACAAAGAACACACAATGTATATGAGAAGATGCAATAAAACAACATATGACGCAGGAACATTTCAAGGGATAAAATTGGTAAAGTTTAAGACTTATTGCAGCTCCCAAATAATTATTATAACGTTTTTGAAAATGTCATACAATTATTTCAAACTTGCATGCCAAACGAGGTCTTTTGCAAAAGCCAAACACCACAAACAAAGCTTGTTCCAGCAAGTACCCAACTCGCATAACTGTTACCAAATGAAAATACGAGGACAGGGAGAGGAGTACACAGTATGACCGTTTGTTCTGGCATGATTAATTTGAGAGGTTGTGACAGGACTATCGTCATGACGATGAGAGATGGAATATTGAGAGGCAGGGTGAGGGCCTCTAGGATGGCAAAGACACCCATTCCATCCGTCCACAGAATGGAGTACTTGAAGGAGAAGAATAAGAACTGGCTCATGCAAACGGCAAAGATAGTACTGGTTCGCATGGGTGCTCGGAATTTGGGGAACATTGTGAGGTCCTGTTGAAGGCAAAGGAGGACGATGGATGTTACAGAATTCCAGATCTCGGGAAATGGGATAGGGTTGCTGAGGACTGCCAATAGGTAGGTTATGATGGTGAGGATGTTGCCATAGGTTGGGATCAGGCCTGGTTTGTAGGAGAAAGGATTTTGAAGCTGCCACTTGAGACAGAACAGTCTGAGAGTGATTGCGAGGATGCCATAGATAGCACACAAGAAGGATGTTGATGGAACCTCTGAGAGAGCATCCCACCACAATGGTTCAGTTAGATTGCGAAGGTCATCAAGGAATATAGACAGCGAGATCATGAAGAAAGCAGCAAAGGTCCCATGCAGGTAGTAATCCTTGACACACTGCGTGAGATTCCTATCCTTCCATTCAATGGAGTATCTCCAAAGCAGTAGCAATATGATGAGGACCTCCACACAGAGCGCAGCATATGCAATGCTGGACAACCAACTACCCAAAGGCTCTACAAACCGACACATAGTCACACCTACAGGTATCCCAAGAAGCAGCCCTCCAACTGTGGCATAGAGTCGAGGATGAGGAGGCGGGATCAAAGAACATGAACTTGCTAAGAGAAGCACAGCAGCCATCTCTATCATGATGACTGACCACAAAGACATATGTTCCTTCACGACTGGCGCTTGCATTAGCAATGAAAACCCACTGAGAAACAACATTAATCCACTCACTTTAAAACCATTGGGCTTCTGCTTCATATTGAACTTGGTCAGCTTACATGCAAGAAGACTAGTCACCATCAAAACTAAGAGCAAGACTATCACAAAGTTTAAGTGGTCTGAAAATTGCAGCACCACAGGTTGCATCACATTCAAGATAAAATTAGGTACACTAACAGCTGTAAAAAACAGGTATCCAATGATTTTCTTTGGCGGAAGTTCCTCTTGATCTTCATATACTAGGATCTTCACAGTGACTACTACCAAAGCAACACAACTGTAACTGGCAAGAGTTCCAAAATGGGTCTCACTTTCTGAAAATCTTAAAGCGTATAGGAAGAAAAAGGGAAGCTTCATTGAGTGAATGCTGGAAGTCAACCAAAGGCAAAGATGGGTGACTTTAGAGCTTGCATGTAGTCTGGCAAGTACATACATCTGAAGCAAGAAGGTTAATACAGCAAGATAATGCATATAGAGGCCTCTAGACAGAAGGAAGCATTCTGAATGGACAAGTAATGCTGTCTGCATTAGAATGCAGAGTGAGAGATAAGCAGAATACTTGGTTCTAGCTAGCAAGACACATGTTACAGATGTTGCTGCATTCAGGATTAAAAGAAGGGTAAGAAGATGTGGTGATATAGATGGTATTTCAAGAGATGAAGGTACAACTTGACAGACGGCATAGGATGTGATAAGCACAGTTAAGAGAGTCAGAATTCTAGATGCTACTAAAAACCGTCTTCCCTTTGACAAGGAGAAACCCAGCAACGTGTAGGACAGAATAGCTGGGAACAACCATGATGTAACAGATGATAGGCCTAGTTGATGTATAATCCCACAGGACAAAATAAGAGTCGTAAAACCAAGTATTATTCTGGCATATATTACCTGAGTTACAGTGATGTTAAATTGTTCATAGATTCCACGAAGCTGTACCAATGTTGTTAGAAAACAAGGGAGACAGGCTATAAGCAACAATTCTAAAAAGGCAAGGATATTGCCATGCAGTAATGTCATTATGTGTGAAATTAGAAATAAGAAAAAGGGAAACCCAACATACACGATAAGAACTGTCGCAGCTTCTGCATTTCCTAAGATCTGATTTCTGCTAGTCTGCTCTGGGTTCAGTTTGTAGAATGATGATGTTGCTGGTTTGAAGAAGATCCGTAGGAGAAGAAAGCCATAGATGACTGCCACGTACAGCGCAACCTTGACTGACGTCAGGTAAGCTAACAGCCAGGTCACGAGTCCTACTGACACTAGAGGATACAGAGAGAAGAGTCCCATCTCTATGGTCTGTGCCAGTTTTGGTTGGTTGTTGATGAAGAAAGGAAACTGGACAAGTCCCCATACGCCAGTCAGCCCGAGGAACATGTTGAGAAGCATCAGCAGCGGGACATTGAACAACGAGATCCAGACGAGGGAAGACATGAGTACAGGACAGCCATCTGAGCTGCCACAAAGGTGCAGATGTAGGATATTAAGGCATTCTGTTGAGAATCTCCGCTGACCATGAAGTAAATGACCAGAGCTCCAACGGTCAAAATGGCCAGGAGAAGCTCACCAGCCATCGTGAAGATGAAGAGCAGTCCAGGTATGGCAGCAGGTATGACATGCTTGTTGTAGAGGAAGGATACTGTGGACTTGGTTTCTCCATGTCGGCTGGTCCTGTCATCTCTGCTAGGATGATTGACATCACTAGTTGGAGCCACTTCAAAGGAACTACCGGCAGTGCCTCGCTGGTGCGTCATGGCAGTTAGTTTTTAGGATGTGGTGTTCTGATTGTCAAAGCTGAATAAAGAATCAAATGATAAAATGTGAATAAAATTATCAAAATTTCAAAGTTACATGGAATTTTACTACCTTTTATTGAAATCATAATTTAAGCATGGACAAAAAAATAACTGATGTATTTTCTACCAAAGGTGTTATCTCAAGTGTTGAAATGTAGCACTCCTAGTGTATAGTAGAGGTGTTGTGGTCCAGTGGACGTCGACTGTGAACCACAAGATACGGGGTCCAAATCCCTGTCACATGCGCAGTACCAATATCCTTTGGCAAGACATTAATCTACAATTGCCACACTCAACCCAGGTGAGGTAAATGGGTACCTGGCAGGAATTAGTTCCTTGAAATGCTTGAGCGCCGTAATGACAGCTGTGCTAAAGCCAGCTGGGCAATGATAATAATAATAATTGTAGGCATTTCTATAGCGCCGTCTGTCTAGAAATACTATTCCGAGGCGCATTAATTATTACCCCAGCTTTAGCCTAGCTGCCATCACAGCGCTCCAGCATTTCAAGGAATTAATTCCTGCCAGGTACCCATTTACCTCATCTGGGTCGAGTGTGATAAATGAAGATTAATGCCTTGCCAAAGGACATTAGTGCCGTATCGGGATCGAACCACTAATGGAGCGCCAGGAGTGGCAATGTTCCAGACATGAGTGCTATATAAGACACCACTATTATTATTAATATTATAGTGCATGTGCTCACTACAAATTTGAGAATAAGTTGATAATAATTTTGGCATATAAAACAGAAAACTTGGTAGTACAGCATGGATTTGATCACTATTTAATGAATAATGGGGAAGTCCACCTCCATAATTAGCTGGTTTTAAGGAAAGAAAGAAGGAAAAATGTGAGAAACAGATCAATGAAAGTTTGAGCAAAATCATATCTAATTTATTAAATCATTATAAAGATCAAAGAGACTAAACTAGTAAACTTCAGGTGCTAACTACAGTAGTTTAGGCTACACTATAGTATAAGTACATGAATTATATAGCCAGATTACATCAACTCAGTTGATCAACAGCTGTTCTTCAAGTCCAACTTCTAATATGCTGGCGCTGCACTGGCCAGCAAGGCAGCAATGTATGTGTTTATTTACAGCTGTTTGATCCTGCTTGTAATTGTATAGAACAGGGTACCTAGATGTAAACTTGGTGATCACTATTCGAATTTCATTGCAACACACACAATGTCAAGACAAAGCAGTCAACAACACTCACACGCCGCGCCCTTGCCCTCGGCCCTCCCTGGCCGGATGATCCGACTGAACCCCAGACGTTTCCCGTGCCTGTCCATCGGAATCCCGTTGTAAACGATCTCGATGGGCTCGAGTATATTTAACTTTCATCATAAAAATAAATCTCTTCCATGAATTTTAAACAATTTTATGAAAAAAATACACACGAAGCTATCTAACATCGATATATGGAACCAAAAACGAGATTTACCATTATGATTTGGTGTAAAATAGCTGCCAAACGTAAAATGCCTTCAGAAATCAATCGACATTCTCGAACTCAATTAACGACTATGGTATGTGGGAAGACGAAATTAAGAAGGAAAATATACGGGATGTCTACATAATATCATAGAGATATATGCTACATATACATCCAGCTGTTTTTTGAACCAGACTATATCACTACGCCCAACCCCCCAATCTTGCCCACTGTTCCTTATTAATTAAACCCCTTAAAACGAAGTAGGTAATAAACACTCCTTTTGTATCCCCTTAACCCCCTTCCTGGACCCCTCCCCCACCCCCTAGCCCCTAATCTTCCAGGCTACATGACTATGCCTTCCCTCTTTTCATCACCCTTAAACAATACTGCCCTCTGTTCATTAATAATAAAACCCTTAAAACAAGTAGGTAATATACACTCCTTTATATCCCCTTACCCCGACCCCCTCCCGAGCCCCTAATCATCCAGACTACATCACTACGCCCAACCCCCAATCTTGCCCACTGTTCCTTATTAATTAAACCCCTTAAAACGAAGTAGGTAATAAACACTCCTTTTTATCCCTTAACGCCCCTTCCCGGACACCTCCCCCACCACCCCCACCACTCTAGCCCCTAATCATCCAGGCTGCATGACTATGCCTTCCCTCTTTTCATCACCCTTAAACAATACTGCCCTCTGTTCATTAATAATAAAAACCCCTTAGATTCAATACCCAGGTCGAAAAACCAGTTGAGACCAGTAGGCAACTGGTCAACTGGTACCAGTTCAAACCAGTAGTCAACTGGTACCAGCTAGTTCAAACCAGTATATTCAACTGGTTTTTAATATGGAAATTGAGACAACGCTATCTGGGACCAGTTGAAAAACCATTCATTTACCAGTTGATATACCAGTAGATATTTCCAGTTGATTTACCAGTTGAAAACCAGTTGAAAACCAGTAGATTTACCAGTTGATATACCAGTTGATATTTCCAGTTGAAGTACCAGTTGAGACCAGTAATCAAGGTGATATTGTGATAATCAATAATCAATATTGGCATCTGGCCACCAACAGGACCACAATAAAACTCTCGCAATTACCCCATCACAGAGATCATTTGAGGTGGATTACAGATAAGTATCATACTCATTTAGAAACTTGTGTGTGTGTATTGGGTTTTTACAGACGTGTATCAATCAGATATGATTATTTACGTCTGGGGACCGACCTTTAACGTCACCATCCGAAAGACGCGATTCAGTTTCGAACCTGCGTCCTCGGCTGAATCAGTTTGTAACTTCCACTGTTAGCTGGATTACAGGCGCACGCCACAACGCCTAGTTGGAGCTTGGAGCTCGTACATAGATATATACAAAATTATACATTTTGTTTCCTGGTTAGTAATAACATGTATCAATATTTCTATTTTTACGTCTTAAATTAGATGAAAAACATGATCAAACATATATAATATATTTTTCAATGATTGACAAAGAAAATAAAATCACAAAATTGATGGGCATTGTCACATTTGCTTGACAGATCATGATAATTATATTTTCTGTGAAAATATGCAAATTAATCATGAATATGCACAAGATACAATGAACTGGTTTTTGAACTGGTAAAGCAACTGGTAATTAAATCAACTGGTAATCATCTACTGGTTTTCAACTGGTAAATCAACTGGTAATCATCTAACAGTTTTCAACTGGTAAATCAACTGGTAATCATCTAATGGTTTTCAATTGGTAAATCAACTGGTTTTCAACTGGTAATCATTTACTGGTTTTCAACTGGTAAATCAACTGGTTATATCAACTGGTGTCAGATGTCAACTGGTATTTCTACTGGTTTTCAACTGGTAAATCAACTGGTAATCATCTACTGGTTTTCAACTGGTCTCGGATGTCAACTGGTATTTCTACTGGTTTTCAACTGGTAAATCAACTGGTAACCATCTACTGGTTTTCAGCTGGTACATCAACTGGTAAATCAACTGGTAATATCAACTGGTCTCAGATGTCAACTGGTTTTTCTACTGGTCTTCAACTGGTAAATCAACTGGTAATCATCTACTGGTTTTCAACTGGTAAATCAACTGGTAATATCAACTGGTGTCAGATGTCAACTGG
Organism: Mesocentrotus franciscanus; assembly: GCA_037976565.1. Classification (NCBI taxonomy): domain Eukaryota; kingdom Metazoa; phylum Echinodermata; class Echinoidea; order Camarodonta; family Strongylocentrotidae; genus Mesocentrotus; species Mesocentrotus franciscanus. The sequence goes on along the minus strand of CP137672.1, from coordinate 16,960,901 downwards.
TATTTCTACTGGTTTTAAACTGGTAAATCAACTACTGGTTTTCAACTGGTAAATCAACTCGTAAATCAACTGGTAATATCAACTGGTCTCAGATGTCAACTGGTATTTCTACTGGTTTTCAAATTGTATCAACTGGTATTAACTGGTACCAGTTGAGACCAGTTGAGACCAGTTCAAACCAGTAGATACCAGTTGGAAATCCTTACTGGTTTCAACTGGTATCAACTGGAATTTCGACCTGGGAACCAGTGTGTCACTTTAAAATCCGCCTGTGCGCGCCCATGTGCACGGCCGTATGACACAACGTATGTATTATATGCATGTAGAGCTGTTAACTGAAGTTAGAAACCCAAAATAATAAAACACACTAAAGTATAGGATAACCGAACTCGCCCATGTGCACGGCCGTATGACACAACGTATGTATTATATGCATGTAGAGCTGTTAACTGAAGTTAGAAACCCAAAATAATAAAACACACTAAAGTATAGGATAACCGAACTTTCAACTTTGTTTGGGTGACATTTCCGAGCACCCGAATGCTTCCGAAGACGTTGCTTCCAAGACCTATGATGCCGAAGATGACCTTCTGTGTGACGTCACAGGTCTACTAAATAAAATAATAAAATTCACTTTTGGCTCAGATATATACTGTTTCGTATGTTTTTCAGCGTTTTAACCCTCTTGAAACCATTCTAAGGCGTTCCATGCGATACAATGTCAAAATGTTGGCTACAACATACATATCTGGGGCATTTTAGGTCATTACCTGGTATTTTACTACGAAAGTAATTAAGAGTGTTCCGTTAAAGCCCTAGTCGTGTGGTGCGCCACCTACCGGTGGTTCCGGGAACATTGCGTCAAGAGGGTAATCCTCGAAGGCTCGATCAGACCACACCTCGATGATCTGAAGATGATTGTGATGATACGGTGATGATAACGACGACGACGACGACGACGACGATGGTGATGAGGATTAGGGTGATGAATATGAATATGATGATGAGATGATTGTTTTCTGACCGAATTCTTGATATCTAGGAATCAAACTGCTGCTGCATGTATAATTTTCCCTCTCTCAATTTATATTGTGAGACGGAGAAATAATCGCAAATAAGTTGCGATTAATATAACTCTTTATAAGATGGTCTACATGTAGTCTGAAAGCACAGACGTCACTTGTACACTAACACAAGTCAAAATTCCACAAAAGCAAGTTGGGCCTTGTCCCCCTCCCCCTCCCCCTAAAAAATGGGCCTAGTCTCTAGCCACTTTTTGATAAGCAAATTTTTCAAACAAAGAAATCGTGTCATTGGCGTATCCAGAATATAGGCTGAATCCTGGGCACTTTTCTTGTTTGAAGGGCCTGGAAAAATGCCCAACATAAAAATTGCAAGTAGTCTAAAGCACATGGCTGACCAGGTACAGGAAAAAAGTAGTAGAGGTAGTAAAAATAGTAGGTGCAGTAGATGTAGCAATGATGTTGCTGTTAGCAGAACAATACACGATAGAAGGATAATTCAATCTTATGTAAATTAATTAGTAATTGAATGTTACACTGACGGTCTTTTCTCCAATATTTAATACAGACTTGCGCTCTATTTACAGCAGTATATGGAATGTACCTGACATGCGCTTGCGAACTATACATGTATTATGATATAATGCCTGAGTCACACCTTTGCGTATTTGGCTTGCGTATTGCTGCGTACTTATGGCGAGCCGTTTTAACATTTATTCCTATTTATTGATATCAAGAAATGGGTTCTTGATATCAAGAAATTATTTTCTGTTGTAAAGCAATGATATCAAGAATTCGATTTCATGATATCAAGAACTCATTTCTTGATATCAAGAAATCAGTTTTTGATATCAAGAAATAGGAATAAATGTTAAAACGGCTCGCCATAAATACGCAGCAATACGCATGCCAAATACGCAAAGGTGTGACTCAGGCATTAGGCACGAAGAATAGACCGGTTTACTAACATATTCAAATTTATAGATGTTTCTTTCCTGGGGACCTAATGACGAGTTATTCCATTAACCTGTTATTAATGAATGGACTACAAAACTTGGAATCCAGCCTGCAACATTACTCGTTGCTATGTCGGGCAAGCTTAGGGCAAGCTTTCAGGTTGTCAAGAACAACCTTTGTTTAAAAAGTATGCATTACATTTGAATATGTTATAGTAAACCCGTCTATCGAGGGGCCTGAGCCAATGAGCACCTTCAACCTTTACTTTTTAAACAAAGGGGATGTTTGACAACCATGTTGTCAAATATACATATTGGTATCAATCTGTTGAATAGGGGGGGGGGTAGGGGGTTGATAGGCCTGTATGAGTATAATGTATCCCCGAGATCCCCTTCTCACTTTTCTTACCCCCCCCCCTCCCCCAGCTCTTGTTTTACTCCCATCTGTTCCCATATCTCCCTCCTTCTCCCGGCCTCTGCCCTCTGTTTTATGTTTCACTGTTTAATTCTCTCTTTTAGGATAGCGTGTGGCAAGAAATATACGTTTTGTTACCTTTTAGAAACACCTTGTCCAATCTCTTTGCAACTGAATTTGAGTCATAGCCTGTTAACAGTAGAGGTTCTAGAGGTAAAGAAAAAAATCGCGAGACACACATGCAAAAATGAATTCAAGAACCTCTAAGCCCCGAAAAAGTATTGTATTGTATTGAAACAAAATACGAAAAGTTTCTGTTTTCAAAAAGAATAACATTTTACTCGATATTTCAAAACGTTCCTCATTTCCTCAAGCAGCAGTTTGAGATTAAAAGTGAGACAATTTAAATTTAGACACAAAGTATTGAGCTTTTCAATTTTAATTGAAATATTTTCCAATGTCACCGTTTTATTCGGCGATTGAGCGTAAACATGAACTCTGCAGCTGAGATGTTTTCCTGGATTATTGTAACCGATGTATATGTAATGATTAAAAGTATTAAAAAATCAGGAGGTCGTGGAATATTTGTGCTGAATGCAAATTTATTGACTTCATTTAGCATTTAAGAAACATAAGTGAATTATGACATGACATCCATTCAGTTTTCGAAATCTTATTATGTTTTGTGTACTAGTATGAAATTACAAGTTCAACTTGAAATGTAGTCAACTATTTCACCCATAAATTATGATTATTAAAAACAGCAAACACTGACATATGATTTGTCTGAGTATATATATACTGTTTTTTCTCCTTCAAAGTACTTGTTTCTATATTGGTAATAGTTTATTACTAACTTTACAAGCAAGTTAAGAACCTCACATAAAATGATGTTTCATATCAAGATTACATGAATATTTTGATAGACAACACAAATAGAATAAGCACGAATAACCATTATTCTTTTGAAATTCCGAATGAATGAAATATGAAAACCCATGTAGTACTTATAGTATCTAGTACTATACCAGCTTAAACATCAATATATACATAACATCGTATAAAGTGAAGACTGAATTATTTGCAAATATAATGTCGAAGAACGAAACGTATAATATTCCTACGATTTTGGATATTGTTATCATCGTAATGATATTAAAACTTTGTGTCCCTAGATCGTTTTCATAATTATATATTATTAGCTTTTCGTCGTCATATTTTTTATTAAAGGTAAATTAAGACCAGTTTTGGAAACGCCCCTCTCTCAAAAAATGAAATGGAAGCTCTCATTACCAATCATGTGAAAGAATATGTTTTGACTAATACGTGATGATACAAATTTTGCCGGGAAAGTCGGGAAACCGTCTACTAATTGATATATTTGGTAAATTATCATATCTATTGGGACCAAATAGATATCGCGCACGTGGTCGCGTAGTCCCATATACATCTTTCTGTGTACAGTGCTTGTAACTTTACCAAGACTGGGCCAAATTTCTTATCATTTTGATGAGTTCAGAACCTTGCAGTACACACCAATACTTATATGCTAGATGATCAACCTTTTCTGATCGATTCCACAACGTTTCTTTCACAATGCAATCGGATACAGAATTTCTTGTCAAATCGTACACAAAGGGTAAAAGTACAATAGTAGTTGTCGGATCTGATCACAGTAAATACCGGGTCGCCCCAGGGATGTGTGCTATCGGCACCTTTGTTTATCATATATACGAATGACTGCTTAGCTACAAGAGACGGCGTTAAGATCGCGAAACATGCCGATGATACGGCGATAGTGGGTCCGATAAGTAAGGATGAGGTAGATTATCGATACGAGGTGATAAAGTTTGAAGACTTCAACTTAATACTTCCAAAACAAAAGAAATGGTTTTTGATTTCAGAACTTCCACACGTTCAGTTTTATTGCCTATCACGATAAAAGAAGAAAATATAGAAATTGTCGAGACATACAAGTATCTAGGCACTGTAATTGACAACAAATTATCATGGGCTCATCAGTGTAAGTCCGTTCTTTCAAAGGCTCAACAGAGGATGTATTTTTTAAGAAAACTTAAATCGTTTCATGTAGATAGGACCATTCTTACTTTGTTCTACAAATCCATCATAGAAAGTGTTATGTTATTTAGTTGTGTTGTCTGGTACGGGAGGTGTAGGAAGAAAGACTTTAGCAAGCTCCAGAGAATCACCAAACAAGCAGGGAAGATCACGAGTGAAATTCAAAATTTAAATGAAGCATGCGAATCCAAAATAATTCTAGAAGTAAAACAAATTATGAAAATCACCCACTCTTTCCATACTATGTTGTTATGCGTTCGGGTAAACGACTTCGTTCAACTGAACTGTCGCACTCAACGTTTTCTAAATTCCTTCGTTCCTTTCTCGATTAATTCGCAAATACAATCAAAATGCTGCCTGAAATTTACGTTCTTCTTTATAACTGTATTTCTATAATGTTATTTTTGTAACCTTTCCGGGCCATCCCGTTCACTCGAACAGTTTAAAATAATTCACTTATTTTGTTTTATAATAACGTAAGAAAATTTCTGTATAGTAATATTCTGAAGAATTTCTATGTCAAAGTATATGATATATTGTGTATGTAAACTTATTTTGATTTTTTGCACGTTTTGTAAAATGTGAGCAAAACAAATTTCCAATATTGGACAATAAATTGAAATTGAATTGAATTGAATTGATGACCAAAACTAGTCTTTATCTTTAAACCCTTTTCATGTGTTTTGGAGTGCAAGTCAGTATCCGGTAGTGTGTTACTCGACTCATATTTGATAATAATATATCTCAGTATGTACAATTACAAAGATAAATGAAAAAATACGATAAATCATGCAAATATTAGATCTAAACAAGAAAAAAAAATCAGCCAAAAATCTCTTTACACATATTTAATAACATTAATGATATTACGTGAAAATGTAAGTTTCAAACCCAACTGGTCACCTAGAAAATCCCACCATTGTAAGATAAGCGATTACATGAAAATAAATTTGTGCCAAAAGTGCCTTAACGAGTGAAATAATTATATATGTTCACAATAAATTTTTCTTTAGTTTCAAGAAATATTATCACTCCAAGTAAGTAGTAATGATCAAGAGATGATGATATTTAGTCCTGCCTATCAGATTAAAAATATAAAAAACGGCAAATTAAGGCCCGTCTATGAATAACGTACGTTGTCCTATCAACAGCAATGCAATCTAAAAATAAATGGGTATTAGTAACCTCAGAAAAGTTATATACAAAATTCTTTCATATCAATTTTTTCTTCAACTGAAATTTTCATAATAGGCCTGTACAATTTGCGATATCTTCAAGAAATGTGTTTTATTACAATAGACCAGTTTACCTATTTATCAATTTCTTATCCAAAAGCCAAATGAGACGACCTACCAGGCGATTTGGATAACTTGCAGTTATTAGTTGGTTACATATCTGGCAATCCTCCGGCAATGCCTCTGGACATCACATTTGTTAAACATTTCAAAGCATAATACGCATAAAAAATTGAATGTACATACACTAGTCAATGCATCATGAACATCCTGCGAAATGACTTAGTAAAATGATCTTTAAAAGAAGACGACCGCCCACACCCCATACACGCACACAACAACACGCACACACACTTTTTATTTTATTATTTTCTTTTATCGGCTAATTAACAAGATTATTCCTTGGGACTTATTTCCGCTAGTTGGAAAAATGCTGAATACTTGTAACAAAAGCTTTCAAAATAGAACTTGAGAACTTATTCATAAAAGATTACCTATCTGTACCTCTTCTTTTTTCTAGACAAAGGATACTTGCCAGAAAATGAGCTTTGACGCTCCCCTTCCATTTCCACTAATATGCAAGTACAAGGTATATGTCACATACGTTACTGAATACTGTGGTGTATTATGGAATCGTGAACGCGAAGTTACATATAAATTAATTATTTTACTAATTAATAATGATTTGTTTAAATGTTCCAAATTCCAGTAGGGCTATCAGCTTGATACAGTTATCAGATACTGAAATCTTAGATGTGGTCGGTAACGTATGGTGGGAAATAGCTTGGACTAGCTTGTCTATATATAATATACATGGCCGTTTTGTTCTGTTCCCAACCGATACAAAACATTCTAGTCATCGCCCAGTTTCTTCTCTGTGTTGGTGGAAGTCCCGCACTTAGATGTGTCCCTTCCATCCAGCCAAGGGCGTAAGTCAAAAGGCGGGATAACATTGAAGTCCTTACAGCTGACACGTGCGTTACTGAAACCAGGAAAGGCGCCTGTTTGGTCGGGATACTCTTGCGTTGCGCTGTAGTCGGCGAAAGACTCAATCCCCCTACAGGAAATAAAATATTGGACGAGGAATAATCGTTACAATAGGTGCTCTACTTATAAATGCTAAAAACTGATTGTTTTATTCATCTTCCGCCATGGCCGTGAAAGAATAATAATAAACATCAAGAATAAATAACAGGCATGGAAAACAAACATTGGAAAGATTATCTTTAACATAAGAATAAAACAGTATATATAAATACAAAAAGTTATCAATAATGGATCATGATGAGGATTTAATAATAATAATAACAATACTACTAATAATAACAATAATAAAACTACTAATACAATGATTATAATAACTTGTCATTTGGAAATTTATAATAATATGTCTTGTTTACACTAGGTAGCCCCATCAGTATTAATAATGTTCTCCCTGAGGGCCCTGCAATCATTATTATTACCCCGGCTTCAGACGAGCTACCTTGAAAAGGCGCTCAAGCATTTAAGGAATTTCTTCCTACCGGGTATTTGGCAGGTAAATATCTGTGACGTATTAGGTAAGAAACTTTTTTTTTTAACGGCGACCTAAAACAAAAAATATAGGCCTAAGTGACGAATATTATGTGTACTAAAATGTGATGTATCCGAAATGGCACCGTCTTTGCTTGTAGGGGTAGCCTTTCACTCTAGTTATATATAATTATATTTGGGAGACTTGGGAGTGTATACAATATTTCTTATCCCTTCGAATTTTACGAGCATCTTGCATTACCTTTTTGAATGAATATTGTGTACAGCAACAGTAACAGAAATGGACTAAAACTGTGCAGTGATTATTGCTAGATTTGCGCACAAGAACATGCAGTGTATTTTCATGATTTTCTATATAAAAAGAGTGGTTTTCACTAATGGGTTAAATTTGTGTATCGATTTTCTTACCCTGGTTGTTTATCGGCGATATGGAAGACGAACGGTTGGATGGTGTCGATTTTATCCAGGGTTTCACATATCAACCTGGCAAACGTCATCTGACGAATAGAATTCCTCTGGTCTACACGAAACAAATAAAAAGTGAATCTGGAACATCAATTTTGTATCCAACCGAGGACCAATTATGATTTTTTTCATTTTCTTTTACATTCATTCAGTTCGAACATGGTTACAAAGATTTTTTTTTCAAATCAATCTCAGGCAATTTCAATATCTGATCAATCTTTCTTTTTGAGAATTTTTGGAGTAAAACGGCACCCCAAATTCTCATAACCTTGTTCTTGTCATCACATTCACTTGTCAAATTTTTAGGAATATACACGGTGTGTCCCCTCTTTTACGAAATCCTGGACCCGCACGTGACAACATTCAGAATACTTACTCGGTTTAAGAGCCTGCACACCAGCGGGATTCTCGTACCAGAATCTATCGCCGAACTTGAGGTCGTGAAAGTGCTTTCCTATGATACAACCCACAGTTTGACCTACGAGAGCGCCATTTAGTGGTTCCTCGATAACCATTCCAATAAAGGCATCAATGTCATCAACATGCCTGCAATAAATATCGTTAGACAAAACAAAACAAAACAAAACTAGAAAAGTCAACGCAAAGCGTAGCATCCCTTCGCAGGGTACAAATGGCCTATATACGTCAGAACAAGTTACCTCCATTAGACTATACTATTATATTACTAGGCAAGGAAGTTAACCACATTTTCACATATATAATTAGGTGTTTTTGCTTATTTAATGAGCTATGACCTTTCACCTTTGACCTACATACTCGGAAATTGAACTTAGGCTGTGTTTTGATACCATGTACCTTCATATCAAATTTGATTAAAATCCGTCAAACATTACTAAAGTTATCGATCGGAAACCAGATTCGCATATTTAATGAGCTATGACCTTTGACCTACATACTCCGAAATCAAACTTAGGCTGTGTTTTGATTCCATGTACCTTCATATCAAATTTCATTAAAATCCGTCAAACATTATTAAAGTTATCGATCGGAAACCAGATTCGCATATTTAATGAGCTATGACCTTTGACCTTTGACCTACATACTCCGAAATCGAACTTAGCCTGTATTTTGATACCATGAACCTTCATATCAAACTTCATTAAAATCCGTCAAACATTACTGAAGTTATCGATCGGAAACCAGATCATTTTTTCGCATATTTAATGAGCTATGACCTTTGACCTACATACTCCGAAATCGAACTTAGCCTGTATTTTGATACCATGTACCTTCATATCAAACTTCATTAAAATCCGTCAACATTACTGAAGTTATTGATCGGAAACCAAATTTGTTACGAACGGACGGACGGACGCACGGAAGGAAGGACGGACAGCGGCGTTTCTATTATCCCCTCCGACTTCGTCGGCGAGGGGATAACAAGTTATTGTCATAGGTTGGGACAGAGAACACAAAATTCATGACAGAACTAGGAAAGTGGTGTTTGCTCCTTCTGACGAAAGACTACTTGCAAACGATGACTAGAAGAAGATGTCTTCATTTTTCCTTTACTTTATTTAAATTCTGTGCCTTAAAAGTATTTACTACGTGAATTAAAATCCACTGGATGAAAAGTGATAAGCAGATATACATTGAAAAAGACTTCACTGATCGAAATGAGCAAGATATCGGGGAAAAAAGCATATATAATACCATGTCAACATAACCGTTAAACGTGGACAAGAAACCAAATTTTCAGATGACATAATTATGGAAGAGTTCGGACAAAACCATTGCTGGATACATAACCGAACAACCATTGGTTGTCCATATTAGTTTCGAATTCTTTACTAAGTCTAATACAAACTATATGTGCTCACGTGTATGCTTTCTTCAAGACGTCGATGGTTTCCGGTGACATCACATCATCGAGTTCGTCGAAAGAGGAAACATCCGGAAGACCACAGAAGTTACGCCATTTTGTATAACCAGGGAGCCCATGGTCTCGACCACGCTGTGTGTTGATGGCTACCAGATCCAGTCCAAAGCTATAGGAAATACATTGAAGAGTAGTAGAGTGACTTTGTCTAGGACAACCTTTAAATTATTTAAAACAAGTGCAACTTCGTGTTACTATAGTCTCAATAATATAGTCTCAATAATATACCATCGGAAAGGATAAACAAAAAGTTCTCAGGGGGAATTACGACAAAACGCAACTCCAAAATCTAAAACGTATCTTCGGACTTCAAAATTTTCAGGAATATCAGGAATAACAAGAATATTTAATTTTAGAGAGACATTTTGTTTCGCTCTGAAAATATTATGTGGGCATCACTGGTAAAGGTGCGGTCATAATTTTCTCGTATGAGAACGATGAGGAACTTTCCAGATTATCTTTTGGCCAAATATGGCACAAAGTATACCTTAATACCAAACTGCGTGAACTACAAAAGAATATAAGTTATCATACGAATGAAACTGTTGTTGATAGCCTACCTGTTAAGTGGATCAGCAAATAAGAACCTCGTGATGTCTTCACTAAAGAACCGATCAATCTTCTCGAGCGGCTGGACCAACATTCCTCGCACCATGCTATCTATGCCGCCATTTTGAACGTCGTGAAGTGAGCTGCCATTGAAGAATGCTAACCGGAGTGAGACGGGGTCGTACACCTCTCTGTAGCGGACATCTACGCGAGTGAGGTTAGAAGATACCTGACTGTGTCCCATCCGGAAAGCTGCATGGGCGAAGACGTTCGGCATGGTGGGGTCGAGGTTCGCCTGGTAACCGCGATATGGATAACCGCTACCTACATTCAACCGATATCGCTTCATTAAGTCACTGCCAAGCGTGATCGGTAGATATTCGTTGTACGATATGTGCTGCAGAACCGAGGAGACGATCTTTCGTGTTTCCAGGAAGACGCGTTCGTTACCCCAGTGCGGATTCATTGCGGAGAGCTGCTTGGCGATGTCGTTGTGGTACCGCATGAAGATGGTATGGAGTGCGGTTAGTCCTTCCTGAACCGCGGCGCGTTTGTCTCCAGCCTTACCGCAGGGAAACTCGGAATCTCGGCTATCACATTTGGCGTTTTCCTCATCGTCTGGCAAGAAGGTCTTGAGGGATGCATCAAAAGGGTTCTTACGAGCTCTTAAGAGACCTGAGGAGAAATCAATAGCATTCTTTTTAAAACTAAAAGCAAGCATTGTTCAATGTAAATGTTCTTCCAGAACGTATAGATGATTCAGTATGAATAATGGTTATCGTTTAATGACACACGCCGTACAACAAGCGTGAGTGAATTAACAAGCCTAAATAAAGGGTGAAGAGATACGGAAAAGTATTTTTGGAGATGGAAATTTGGGAGAAATTAATGGCTCTATCACCAAGGAAAGTTTACATTATAGATTTTCTGGCACGCTCTATACAAGAAGAAACTTATCGTATCAATATATTCATTTAGGAGAAATTTTTATCAAATGGAAGAGACGTAGCGACGGGATGGAGGTGTGACCCGGCCCTCTCCCATATTATTTTGTTCTTTTTGTGTGTGGTGCAGGCTCTCGATTTTCGCGCAAGAGTCAAGAGCCTTCACCTAGTGCTACCACTGTCACGTACCTCCAGAAGCCCTCAGATCAGCCTGTACACTGGCCGACGATCCGTATAGAATGGATCCATCGATGAAAGTTGTGATCTGATTAAGTTGTTCCATGGGCTGGTCGACACATCCGGGTCCTGGAACCGTTTTTGAGCGTGAGAGAGGGATACAGCGGGTCCGGAAGGCTGGATCATCCAGTGGCACCGCGATAGGGATGCAGTTATCTGTCGTCTGGCAACCACACGTGTCTAAATGATAGAACGGTAAATGCGTCGTGGAGGATGAAAAAATAAGGAGCAACAGAGTAGGCCTACTGCATAATACCCCCACCACAGAAGTCTACCTAACCCTGAACGTAGGACCTATGCTAACCCTGAGCACAACACTGACACTAACCCTTTCCTTAATCTTAAGCCTAATCCTAACCATATCCCTATACTTCTAATTCCATCCCTAACCCTAATCCTAACCATACCCCTATAATACACTGAACTAATGTGTGGTGGGGTCTGCTATGAAGCCGAACATAAATTATGTCAATGGTTAAGCGTTTAATATCAAACTTCTCTATCCATTTTTTTTTCAAGGTTACCCCCATTCGTGGGATTAACGCTTGTGTGTCTGCATCGGTGATCCGACATTAATTTTGCTCCGGCGACAGTTTTCCAAGGTTTTACTTCGTCAAAAGCATAAGGTGAGGGTTATGGATGTTATTGGGCTTTAGGTTTAGTGCTTGGTCTTTTGTTGAAGGTAGGAATTCGGTTAGTGTAGAAGAATACGAGGAGCAAATATTTTCGCAGGAGCAAGTGTCGTACAACCCTGCCTTCATCATCGCCACTCACCAACGTTCATGTCAGCCCTCAAGACTTTCCTCTTCCCAGCTTCGATAATATCCCAAGACTACTAATGCTAACATTGACCAATGGAAAATAATCTTAATTTTGACACACTGATCAAGAACGTTGGATTCCTGCGACATTGTAGAGCAAGCGCCATGAGCGCCCAGCAGAGGCGGATATGGGAGTTATATACAACTTGAGAAGCCATCAATAACAGCAACACGTACTATCATCATCACCACCGTCATCGTCATCATCATCATCAACTTTTTGGATAATATTCCTGTCACGTGCTATTTACATTTAAACACCACGCTGATTTTCATTGATAAAATAAGATGAAAATAAGTAAGTAAAAATTAATTACTTGGATGAACGGGTGTGTGGCCTACGTCATGGTCAAGAAGTTGTCCAAAGTGCATGGTCATAGCGGTCAGTCGTGGGACGAGGACAGAGTTGTTCCTGACGACGATGTTCGTGATTTCTCTTGTACTTGGTAACGTTCTGCCGCCTTCTGCTTGATGCAAGGAACCAACGCCTAGGAAACAAATATAGTGACAGGTATGAATAAACACATGCATGAGAGGAGAAATTAAAATATAAAAAACTTTTCCACCTACGTGATAAGGATGGCTATAACCTAATAAAAATAATGTTCATTTATATAGCGCTCTCACACGATTGGTTTCACAGTGCTTTACAATGAATGAAGGTGGGAAAATCAGTTACATAAATGCGTCTTCAAGTGCTTCTTAAAGGTGTCTAGTGTGGGTGCTGTACGGATGTTCCGGGGCAGTTGATTGATTAAATAACATTTCGAAGGGTTTGATCCAGAAGTATGAATGTATAAATAGTGTTTTTACAAAATAATTATACTGCCATTGCCCTCAGAGCGAAGGGTACTGGAGTGCTGCAGGACCCACTTTTACACGGTAGCTGGGGTGCCGTATAAGTGTGCTTGTTGGGGAGGGTGTTGTAATAGAATTTGAAGTGGAAACACGCCCTAAAACTTGAGCCTTGACCCCCCGGCCCCTCTCCTAAGTTGCTGTTGCTGGGAAGACAATCTTGGAGTAATGAGGCACCCTGAGCACCATAGTAAATAATTATGTCACTCTCACAGGTACCCATTGGCGTATATCTAGGAAGTTTCGGCGCCCGGGGCAAGCATTAAAGTTACGCCCCATCAAATCCTATCCACATATAGCTGTACAAGCGAACAAAGCGAGCGCGAAAAAAAACCCGCTGTCATAGTAAAGCCAGCCTCGCACAAGTCGACTTCGCGTATGATATTGCCTTAGACGATGAGAATAAAAAGTCCCAATTTTTTATCATTTCTGTATTAGTCGAATTTTGTAAGTCGAATAATCGCCCAAGTCGACCAAATTCCCAGGACAGTCCCAATGAAAAACATTAAATTCACATCGCCAAAGTCGAACAAATCAATCACTGTCAAAGCACGCGCCGCACACCGGAGGGGGAGGGGTCTTACTCGATGAAAAATAATGCAAATTTCAAAGGCTATCGATTCGGGGAAGGGCGTATAAATTATAATAATCATGTATTTTCACGTTCCTTTTCCAGCTTTTCTATCTCTCTCTCTCTCTCCCTGTCATTCATTTTGTTGTCTCTTTCTTATGTTTTATTCGATTGGTGGCGTGTTTCCCCTGCTCCCTGTATCTACGCCACTGGCTTGGAACCGCTTGGTAGTCATCGGGAGCCCCCGGCAGAGATCGGTACCCACATTCGGCAATGAATTAGAAGGGGCATTACGCTACTGGTTCGGGAGCCCTCGGCAAAGGTCGGCACCCACATTCGGCAGTGAATGAGAAGGGGGCATTACGCTACTGGTTCGGGAGCCCTCGGTAAAGGTCGGCACCCACATTCGGCAATGAATGAGAAGGACCATGGGCATTACGCTACTGGTTCGGGATCCCTCGGCAAAGATCGGCTCCCAAATTCGGCAATTATAATTAGAAGGGGGCATTACCATCTCCGTACTCTGCTGGAAGGTATCTCTTGTGTGGTAGTCCTGCCTTGCCCAACGATGGGTGTAGGAGATTGTTACAAGATCCGTCAGCTGAATGGTAGAACATCCGAGTAGATACCATACAAGTCTCAGGCTTGATGAAGTAACCCAGCTCTTCACACAATGAAACCAGATCATCTCTGTTTATTAAAGATTCAAATTTGTTTTCCATAATATAAATACTTACATTTTCCATTGGTGTTACATGCAATATAAACATAGATCTAGACAGTAAATGGTATCGTGTGCCGAGAGAAGTAGAAAGGATATTTGTTTAACCAAGGATGTGTACCTTAAGTAGTAAACTGCGAGAATTTCAGTTCAAACTGTTGCATAAGATTTTTATATACAAATCATCATTTATATAGATCCAGGTTTCATGAAAATGGGTTGGGCTAATTTTGCAAAAATTTCGAAGAAACTTATCAACATGTATTCTTTGAATGTAATAAAATAAAGGAAGTCTGGGGGAAATGTGCAGATAGACTTAATTTACCAATCCTGAACAAATTATCCTGGAAAGAAATACATATAGGAATAGATGACAGTACTTTAAAAACAGAGCAATTATTGAACCACATTTTGATTTTGATTAAATTTATGATTTTCCACAGAAGAGAGAAGGGAAACCCTGCAAAAGCAAAAGAAATAGAATATAGATTACTAGGAAATAGAAATGAAGAGGAAAAATTTTCATTGGAAAGAGAAACCCTTTCAATTCAATGGGAAGCCTTGGAAGGTTTTGAATAAATGTTTTTTTTCTCAAGATACAACTTCTAGACCCTCCTCCTTTTTTTTTCTTTCTTCTTATTCTTTGTCTTTTGTTTGTTTGTTCGTTCGTTCTGTGTGTGTGTGTGTGTGTGTGTGTGTGTGTGGGTGTGTGTTTTGTATACTGTTGTACTTGTTATGTGTTTAATTGTTGTGTGGGGCGGGGGGTAGTAGGTGTTCTCTTTCTCTTTTTTTCTCTCTCTTTTATCATTTATTTTCTTTTTAAAATTTTATCATAACCATTCTTTTCTCTCTGAAGGAAATTTTGAGGAAAAAAAATATATATATTGTGGAAAAGAAAAGAAATAATTGGAAATTTATATGCAAGCTGGTCGAGGAAATAGTAAAAACTTTATTTGCGATTTGTTTAAAATGTGAAAATGTAATTTTGTTTATGTGAATATTTTTCATCTGTAAATGTGAAACTTCTTTTATAAATATATTTTATATGAACATTTATTTGTAACCTTGTATGGAAATGTAAAAGTTCACTTGCAAATTTATTTAGACCTATGTGAAGATTATTTGTAATTTTGTATACAATGTTATAAATTATGTACAATTTTCTTTAAGAGAGAAGAGAATAAAAACCTATGAAAACAAAAAAGAGAGCCAGAAGGGCTTTAACACTGGAACAGTTCAACAATTCAAAACTGCTCTGAAAACATTTATTCAATCAATTGTTATCATAATATATACTTAGTAGTTAGTATTTGTTTTTGCTTCTTTCTTATCTTTCCTTATAGCGCGTTCAGACCTTTTTCAAAGGTACAATAATGCGCTATATATTATAAGAACTGTTCCATTATTGTCATTGAGCTGAGTTTTCCACTCGTTTTTATGTACTTAAATTGATTTATTCAGTATTTCAAGCCAATAAAGTGATCCCCAATGACTCCTCTTAAATGAATTTCCACTCAAGTTCATATAAGCCTCGTTCATATATGAAGCAGTAAACCGCGGCGGGTTTTTTATTAATGCTGACGCCAGTATATGACGCTTCACGTTTCTGTATCTTGATAAAACTTTTGTTGTGCGCAGTTGCCATTCATGCATTTACAAGCACTTTCTTTAACCGCGGCGGTTTTTTTATAATGCGGTTTACCGCGTCATATCTAAACAAGCCTTGTATAGTGAGATATCATTACTCACTGTGATTCTGCCGATCTCTCCTCCCGGTGTCTGATGTCCGTGCCGTACCAATGAATCATCGACTCTGAATCTCGTTCTAGAATCAGTCAAAAACCAAAAAAAATCCAGGATAAAATTGTCATTGCCATATATGGCGTTACACGAACCACAATACAATCTTATCATCTTCATACACGCATCATAGATTTCTCTAAACTGATTCTTCACAGGAAAGGTAATTTAGAAAATAAAGACGATCGACGAGGATTAGCAGAGATAGTGTATGAATATCTTGAAGGAGGAAGAGTAAGCTATTTTCAGTGAACGATGGTTTATTCGACCTATACCCCCTCCCCCAATCCTCGAGTATATAATAACCCTCTCCAGACAAGACTAGTGGTATTCCTGGTGGTAGTTGTCCAGAGCTTATTATCAAAAATCCTAGATACATATACATGTACCTGTATAAGTGACCATGTATAATTTAGTATATGACTGCAATGTCAAGCGTGTTTAAGAATTGAATTAAATTTGTGTTCACTTTTTCAGCGATTACACTAAATTTTGCATTCCGAATGAACACAATCACCAAATCTTTCGAAATTCAAATAAGGCAATTTTCTTGCCCATCATATTTTAAATATATATATATATATATATATATAAATAATTATATGTATTTATTAAAACGCCGTCTGACGTAATCCAAATATGATTTCTATGGAATATGAATAGGGTACATTAAATTGCCCTTGAATTGAGTTCTCGAAAGTCTTTGCGATCGTGTTAAATGCACTTTTAATAGTACACGAATAATTGTGTGTGTGTCTGGGTGTGTGTGTCTGTGTGTGTGTGTGTGGGGGGGGGGCTGTCTGTGGGACGTTTTTATCAGTCTGTCGTGTTTCCATGGTGGATAATGTTCGCATATTAATGCAATTGATGGAGATAGCTATGAAAATTGACGTAGGTTGATAATTTGAAAGTCTTATCGATCGTGTTCTATTTTAAAAATGCATAAATATGTTAATAAAAACAATAATTATGTGCAGTCGTTACTTACCGTGATGTTCATGTTCATGGTTACCGTAGCAACTAGTCAGGATGAGAGACACCACTGCTAACAGGAAAACGGCAATTCTTTTCAACCTGTCAACATTCAAACAAAATAAGAAAATGAAAAGATTATGGTAATCTATATATTATAGACAAATATATTAAACTCGCATGATGATGTGTATATTTTGGCGGGCAAATCTTAAAGGAAACTAGATTTGTAATACTTGTTTAGAACAAGTATAGGTGGGCTGGTCCAACTAAAATTTAAGACAAAATCAAGGGCACATTTGAGATAGCTTATTGTCTCAGCTACAACATACTAAAAAATCAACAGAAACCAAGCAGGAATAACGGCGATATTGCTCGCAAAAGACAGGAATGTAGAATCCAGATTTGAGAAAAGTCATCTCCCATAGGGATTACACGCAAAAAGTAATGGATCAAGTGATAAAGGGTAATAATAAAGTAAATATGGTTGTTTAATACATTATTTGCGATTCTACGTGTTATAATATTCAAAGGAGATGGTACAGTGAAAGGTCAAAATGAAAAAAAAGTGAAGAAAAAAGTTGTTGGAGACGCCCGGACTCGAACCAGGGATCTCGAGGTCGGAAGTCAAGTGCGTTACCGATATACCAAACATTTCCCATAGCGATTACACGTGAACGGAAAATGGAATTCTCAAATCCCACTTTGCAAGTGAAATATGAGCATGATCCCGGCATCTGATAAAAAAATAAGGGGCACATTTGTGATAGCTTATTATCTCAACTACAACATACTCAAAACTCAGCAAAAACGAAGCTGAAACGACGGAGATATTGCTTGCGAAAGACGGGAATGTAGAATCCAGTTTTGAGAAAAAGTCATGTCCCATAGAGAATACACGCAAAATGTGAAAAATTGACATGCCTCCTTTAATCGCAAAAATACGCCATGATGCCTTTGTCAAAATGAAAAATTGTGGCGACTGCATTTGTAGAAAATTGTCTCAGCTAGAACATATCAAAATTTGGAAGAAAATCGATCAATATTTACAGAGATACAATCAATTTTCCAAAAATATGCTGACGTCATAATATGCAAATTGAAATTTTGAGTTTGGAGGCCATTATGATGACGTCATGAGTTAATTGAGGGTCAAATGAGACATGAAATCATATCTCCGACTCATAATCTATCCAAATATGAAAAAAATTGGGAGTTTCCATCCATTCTGAAGAGTTACAATGAATTTTGTATAGGCATGTTTTTGCCCATATATGCTATGTATTACAAGAGCTCGCGCGCACGGACATTTATATTGAATGGACGCTCATCTTGTTATTAATGGTCAATAAGAGATAAACATGGTATCAAATTGTTTGAAAAAATATGGGAAATATCATGAAAAAAAAAAATGGCGATTTTATGTTGTATAATCGTGTTACGCGCGAGAACGCGCGCGCATGTGCGTGTGCGCGATTTTTATAAAATGCTTAAAATGGCCTGAAACGTATCCAAAATGAATTTGAGACGATTTGGAACATTTTGAAATTTTGCGCGCGCGCCGCACGGACGTACGCATGCGCGCGCGTTTTTTACCTGAAATTGACCGGACGGATATTGACCTTGATCATGATAAATATGAATGAAAAACGACTTTTCGTTATGAAGATATGATCATGAGTAGATTTTCAGAAAATTTTACAAAATGGCGCCTAGATGACGTCATCAGTCAAGGTCAAGGTTGAAAACGTTATTTTGCTTTGTCCATATGCCTATACATATGTGTGCCAAATTTCAAGGTATTTGATTTAACCATTTTCAAGTTATCTTGCTAACAAAAAAGTGGGTCGAAATAAGAAAAATAAATTAGAGAAACCATGTACAGTATATTTGACCTTTAACCTTAAAATCTAAATAACATAATGAAATATGCATATTCTCGATTTTGTGTTTTTATATGAAATATTTTGTCTTACCTATCAACATGCAACGTTTCAAGTCAATTGTGACCAATATACCAAAATAATCCACATAGACATTATACGTGAACGGAAAATGGAATTCTCAAATCCCACTTTGCAAGTGAAATATGAGCATGATCTCGGCATCTGATCAAAAATAAAGGGCACATCAACGATAGCTTATTGTCTCAGCTACAACATACTCAAAGCTCAGCAAAAACAAAACTAAAACGAGGAGATATTGCTCGCGAAAGACGGGAATGTAGAATCCAGTTTTGAAAAAGTCATGTCCCATAGAGAATACACGCAAAATGTGAAAAATTGACATGCCTCCTTTAATCGCAAAAATACGCCATGATGCCTTTGTCAAAATGAAAAATTGTGAGAACAATTTTTGTAGAAAATTGTCTCAGCTAGAACATATCAAAATTTGGAAGAAAATCGATCAATATTTACAGAGATACAATCAATTTTCCAAAAATATGCTGACGTCATAATATGCAAATTGAAATTTTGAGTTCGGAGGCCATTATGATGACGTCATGAGTTAATTGAGGGTCAAATGAGACATGAAATCATATCTCCGACTCATAATCTATCCAAATATGAAAAAAATTGGGAGTTCCCATCCATTCTGAAGAGTTACAATGAATTTGTATAGGCATGTTTTTGCCCATATATGCTATGTATTACAAGAGCTCGCGCGCACGGACATGTTTCTTGAACGGACGCTCATTGCGTTATTAATGGTAAAAAAAAAGAACAAGGTATCAAATTGTTTGAAAAAATATGGGAAATATCATGAAAGAAAAAAAAATGGCGATTTTATGTTGTATAATCGTGTTACGCGCGAACGCGCGCGCATGCGTGTGCGCGATTTTTTATAAATGCTTAAAATGGCCTGAAACGTATCCAAAATGAATTTGAGACGATTTGGAACATTTTGAAATTTTGCGCGCGCTGACGCACGGACGTACGCATGCGCGCGTTTTTACCTGAAATTGACCGGACGGATATTGACCTTGATCATGATAAATATGAATGAAAAACGACTTTTCGTTATGAAGATATGATCATGAGTAGATTTTCAGAAAATTTTACAAAATGGCGCCTAGATGACGTCATCAGTCAAGGTCAATGTTGAAAACCTTATTGTGCTTTGTTTATATGCCAATACATATGTGTGCCAAATTTCAAGGTATTTGATTTAACCATTTTCAAGTTATCTTGCTAACAAAAAGTGGGTCGAAATAAGAAAAATAAACTAGACATGTAATACTTGTTTGGAACAAGTATAGGTGGGCTGTTCCAACCAAAATTTGAGACAAAATAGAGCAAAAATAAGCAAGATACTGCTAAAAAAACAATGTCATGTAGATTCATGATGTGAACGAAATTTACCTTCCTGAGGCATAACATGCAAATTAAGAATTTTCTGACATGTGGCTTTTAATCGAAAATTATGACGTCAGCATATTGAAGGAAAATTGAGTGTATCTCTATAAATACTGATCAATTTTCTTCCAAAATTCGATATGTTGGCAATTGAGCTTGTAGAGAATTGCCTTAGCTACAACATATCGAAATTTGGAAGAAAATTGATCAGTATTTACAGAGATACACTCAATTTTCCTTCAATATGCTGACGTCATAATATGCAAATTCGTATTTTGAGTACCAAGGCCATTATGA
Source organism: Mesocentrotus franciscanus (assembly GCA_037976565.1). Classification (NCBI taxonomy): domain Eukaryota; kingdom Metazoa; phylum Echinodermata; class Echinoidea; order Camarodonta; family Strongylocentrotidae; genus Mesocentrotus; species Mesocentrotus franciscanus. The sequence continues at coordinate 16,940,173 of CP137672.1, read as the reverse complement.
TGAAGTCAGAATATTTGTAATAGCCAAATGAGACATGAAATCATATCTCCGACACATACTCTATCAAAATATGAAAAAGTTGGGGTCCAGGTGCATCCCAAAGAACTATAAAGGATTTTGTATAAGCATGGTTTTGACAAGTGCGTTACGGATATACCAAAACATTTCCCGTAGCGATTACACGTGAACGGAAAATGGAATTCTCAAATCCCACTTTGCAAGTGAAATATGAGCATGATCCCGGCATCTGATCGAAAAAAAGTGCACACTTGTGATAGCTTATTGTCTCAGCTACAACATACTCAAAGCTCAGCGAAAACCAAACTAAAACGACGGAGATATTGCTCGCGAAAGACGGGAATGTAGAATCCAGTTTTGAAAAAAAAGTCATGTCCCATAGAGAATACACGCAAAATGTGAAAAATTGACATGCCTCCTTTAATTGCAAAAATACGCCATGATGCCTTTGTCAAAATGAAAATTGTGAATACTGCATTTGTAGTGAATTGTCTCAGCTAGAACATATCAAAATTTGGAAGAAAATTGATCAATATTTACAGAGATACAATCAATTTTCCAAAAATATGCTGACGTCATAATATGCAAATTAAAATTTTGAGTTTAGAGGCCATTATGATGACGTCATGAGTTAATTGAGGGTCAAATGAGACATGAAATCATATCTCCGACTCATAATCTATCCAAATATGAAAAAAAATTGGGAGTTCCTATCCATTCTGAAGAGTTACAATGTATTTTGTATAGGCATGTTTTTGCCCATATATGCTATGTATTACAAGAGCTCGCGCGCACGGACATTTATCTTGAACGGACGCTCATCTTGTTATTAATGGTCATAAAGAGATAAACATGGTATCAAATTGTTCGAAAAAATATTGGAATTATCATGAAAGAAAAAAAAATGGCGATTCTATGTTGTGTAATGGTGTTACGCGCAAAAGCGCGCGCGCATGTGCGTGTGCGCGATTTTTTTGTAAAATGCTTAAAATGGCCTGAAACGTATGCAAAATGTATTTAAGACGATTTGGAGCATTTTGAAATTTTGCGCGCGCATTGACGCGCGGTACGCGTACGCGCGTGTTTTTTGACCTGAAATTGACTGGACGGATATTGACCTTGATCATGATAAATATGAGTGAGAAATGATTTTCCGTTATGAAGATATGATCATGAGTTGATTTTCAGAAAATTTCACAAAATGGCGCCTAGATGACGTCATCAGTCAAGGTCAAGGTTGAAAACCTTAGCGTGTTTTCTCCATATGCCTATACATATGTGTGCCAAATTTCAAGACATATGATTGAGCCATTTTCAAATTATCTTGCTAACAAAAAAGTGCTTGGAAATAAGAAAAATAAAGAATAATAATAATAATAACTAGAAATGTAATTCGTCATGAGGACGAATTAGGTGGTCTGTTATGTAATCTGAATGACTGATCTTTTAGAAAATTGTTTTAGCTACAACATAGCAAAATTTGGGAGTAAATCGATCCATATTTACAGATACAATCAATTTTCCATAAATATGCTGACGTCATAATATGCAAATTCGTATTTTGAGTTCCAAGGCCAAAGGGCAAAGGGCAGAGCTGTAGAAAATTAAGGAACATTACAAGACATAAAACAAAGTGAATCATTATTCTTAGAAATCATTAATCCAAACAAAAAAAATATTATCGTCGGATTAATCTATAGACCCCCTCATAGTCATACAAATTTATTTTGTGAAGATCTAGATAAATGCCTTCACACTCTTACAGGGGAAGGTAAACACTTATATTTAATGGGCGACTTTAACATTGACCTTTTATCTCATAGTAGCCAGCATGATACACTTCTTCACATTACCTATTCTAATAGTTGTTATCCACATATAAATAAACCAACTAGAATTGACGGTCAATCTTCAACATTAATAGACAATATTTTTTCTAATATCTTTGATAATAACATTACCAGCGGACTAATATATTCTGATATATCTGATCATTTGCCAATTTTTTTAATATGTAATAATGAAATCACAATGAAAAAGTCAGCTAAATCAAACATGTACAGAAAAGAAACACCCCAAAATATTGAATCATTCAAAAGTGATCTAGCAACAGAAGAATGGTTGGACGTCTTTAATGAATCAAATGCAGATATAGCATACGAAACTTTTAATACTAAATTACAGATATATTATGACAAAATTTTCCTCTAGTGTCTGCGAGCAAGAAAATAAGCGTTGTAAAATGCCATGGATAACAAAAGCAATTCTACAATCGATACACACAAGGAATAAACTGTATAAGGCTTATCTAACGAACTCAACTATTCATAACAAAAACAAATATAAAACATACCGAAATAAATTAACCAACATAATTCGAAATTCTCGTAAAATGTACTATTCCGACAAACTCAATAGAGTGAAATCAAATATGAAATCTACCTGGGGGATTATTAATGATTTGATTGGAAAGAAAACTAAAAATTGCCAAATGATAATTTTACAATAGATGATACAGTTATAAAGTCTGAAGATGTAGCCGATACCTTTAATTCTTATTTTGTAAACATAGGACCTAATTTAGCAAATAAACTTAATACACCAAACGAAAATTTTACTACATTTCTTCCTGAACCCTCAAATTCATCACTGTTTTTAATCCCACTGATCCTAATGAAATAACCGAAATAACAAAAATCTCAAATTAAGTAAATCACAGGGTCACGATAGAATTAGTTCTTTCCTTCTTAAACAAGTCATACACTTTATCGCTTGTCCTTTAACTCACATTTTTAATCTATCAATTAATACCGGGAAATGTCCTGAGTCCCTGAAAATTGCTAAGGTAAATCCTGTTTTAAAAAAGAAAATCCTCACGAAATTAGTAATTACAGGCCTATCTCTATTCTTCCCAGCATATCTAAAATCCTAGAAAAGATTATTTACAAAAGGCTTTATAAGTTTCTAGATACTTTTCATTTCCTAAATCTAAATCAATATGGTTTCAGAAAAGGACATTCAACCGACCAAGCTTTAGTACAATTATATGATAAAATAACGAATGCTATGGCCAATAAAGAACATGTAATAGGAGTATTTATGGATCTATCAAAAGCCTTTGATACACTGGACCACCAAATTTTACTGAAAAAACTTTACTGTTATGGAATTCGTGGAGTTGCACTGTCATGGTTTGAGACCTATTTATCTAACAGAAAACAATATGTAGTGTTTAATGATGTTTTGTCCAATTTCTTGCCTACTAAATGTGGAGTTCCTCAAGGATCAATTTTAGGCCCTTTGCTTTTTTTATTATATATTAATGATTTAACCAATACAACACCTTTATTATCATTTGTGCTATTTGCTGATGACACGAACATCTGCTGTTCACATCATAATTTAAACACCTTAGTAAATACACTTAATAATGAGTTACCAAAATTATCGCTATGGTTTCAATGCAATAAGTTATCCCTTAATATCGATAAAACAAATTTCATGTATTTCAAGCACGCAAATTCTCATGTCATTGATTTTCCTTACAACATAATTATCGATAATATCCCTCTCGAAAGAAAGAGAACAACAACATTTTTGGGTGTCATTATCGACGAAAATCTGAATTGAATGAACATATGCGTCATATCACGACTTCTATTTCTAGGAATGTTGGTTTATTATATAAAATGAAGAAATTAATCTCAAGTTATACGCTTGTTATGCTTTATAATTCATTGATATTACCGTATATAACATATTGCAACTTAGTATGGGCCACCAGCGCCAAAACCAAAATCAACTCTATTTATTTATTGCAAAAGAAAGCCCTTCGTATATGTACTGGTTCACCATATTTATCTCACACTGGTCCAATATTTTACAAACTGAAAACCCTAACAGTATTCGACATAAATTCGCTACAAACTTTACTGATCATGTTTAAGTATTTAAATAATATGCTGCCTCTTTCATTTCACAACTTTTACACTATGAATAAAACCATTCACTCTTACCCTACCAGTAATTCCTCAAATTTTCATCTAGTAAACCCAAAATTACTTATTGCCCATAGATCCATAAGACACCATGGTCCTGACCTGTGGAACTCTCTCCCAGAATCTATTAAATCATGTTGCTCCCTCTACTCATTTAAAGCCAATGTTAAAAAGATGTTGTTATCAAAATACTCAAGATAAAATTTCTGTGTCAACTCTTCAGTCTTTATCATAATGTCATCTCTTCTTTCATCATCATCATTATCATCGTCATTATCATCATCTTCTTCATCATCATCCTCATCATCATCCTCTTCATCCTCATCATCATCCTCTTCATCCTCATCTGCATTGGAAAATATCACCATCAACAAAGTTTGTATTTTAAATTACCTATCCGTTCTGCTTCATAAATGTGTTAATCTATTTCATGAGTTTTTTTTCTGGGGCTGTCATATTATCAAGCAAACTGCTTACAATGACAGTCCTTCTTCCGCAAATATTTTTTTAATATTTTATAATGTTTGAGGAAATTTAGTATCTATGACAGTTTATCATTTCGTTTTTGAAAATAACATTTTTTTATATACATATATTTGCTTATTTATGATTCATTGTCGGAAAAATACTTATTGTACTTCATATTATTATTATCGAAAAACTGTGTACTTACATGAATGCAGAAGAAAATAAAATCAAAATCAAAATCAAAATCAAATAATAGAAGGAGAACGAGAACCAGAGCAGGCGGGAGAGGTAGAGGGTGAGAGAGAAGAAAAAGAGAAGGGCAGAGGCAGAGGGAGACAGAGCAGAGAATAAGAGGGAGGCAAGGCAAGAGGTCGAGGTAGAGGGAGGCAGAGAGAGAGGGAGAGGGTAAAAGAGTAGAGAGAGATATATATGCAGAGACAGAGCAAGAGAAGGAGAGGGGCAAAATAAGAGAGGAGAAGGGAAACAGAGCAAGAGAGAGGAGAAAGAGAGAGATGCAATGGAGAACGATGCATTCAATATATCCAGCATAAATAGAATTTAATATAGAGAAAGAGAGAAGTATAGACAAGTAAACAATTCTATGTCCACGGGAGAGACGTAAACATGCATATACCTTGGGCTGAATAACTGGAAAAATAAAAACGTCTGGGAAGGAGACTAGCAAGGTGATTTGATATTGTAGCAGAGTTGGGAGATACACCCTATATTAGGTTTAATACCAGATTTCCCATAGGGTTGTACTCAAACGATTGACATTCTTCTCCCATAGATATAACACGCAAAATTAGGCATTTTATTACATTGTTTGTGATTGTATATGATAATATGTTATAATAGTCGAAGAAGATCATAAAATCAAATTTAAAACGACGGCAAAAAAAAAAAAAAAATGACCCACCAGGAATCGAACTTGGGTCGCCGGAATGGGAGGCAAGTGCTATGACCACTATACCAAAATAATCCACATAGACATTACACGTGAACGGAAAATGGAATTCTCAAATCCCACTTTGCAAGTGAAATATGAGCATGATCCCGGCATCTGATCGAAAAATAAAGGGCACACTTGTGATAGCTTATTGTCTCAGCTACAACATACTCAAAGCTCAGCAAAAACAAAACTAAAACGACGGAGATATTGCTCGCGAAAGACGGGAATGTAGAATCCAGTTTTGAGAAAAGTCATGTCCCATAGAGAATACACGCAAAATGTGAAAAATTGACATGCCTCCTTTAATCGCAAAAATACGCCATGATGCCTTTGTCAAAATGAAAAATCGTGGTGACTGCATTTGTAGAGAATTGTCTCAGCTAGAACATATCAAAATTTGGAAGAAAATCGATCAATATTTACAGAGATACAATCAATTTTCCAAAAATATGCTGACGTCATAATATGCAAATTGAAATTTTGAGTTCGGAGGCCATTATGATGACGTCATGAGTTAATTGAGGGTCAAATGAGACATGAAATCATATCTCCGACTCATAATCTATCCAAATATGAAAAAAATTGGGAGTTCCCATCCATTCTGAAGAGTTACAATGAATTTTGTATAGGCATGTTTTTGCCCATATATGCTATGTATTACAAGAGCTCGCGCGCACGGACATTTATATTGAATGGACGCTCATCTTGTTATTAATGGTCAATAAGAGATAAACATGGTATCAAATTGTTTGAAAAAATATGGGAAATATCATGAAAGAAAAAAATGGCGATTTTATGTTGTGTAATGGTGTTACGCGCGAAAACGCGCGCGCATGTGCGTGTGCGCGTTTTTTTGCGAAATGCTTAAAATGGCCTGAAACGTATCCAAAATGAATTTGAGACGATTTGGAGCATTTTGAAATTTTGCGCGCGCTAACGCGCGGACGTACGCATGCGCGCGTTTTTTGACCTGAAATTGACCGGACGGATATTGACCTTGATCATGATAAATATGAATGAAAAATGACTTTCCGTTATGAAGATATGATCATGAGTTGAAAGTACCAAAAAAACACAAAATGGCGCCTGATGACGTCATGAAGACTTGATGACCTTGAAAATGTTCCTGTCACGTCTTATGACCATGACCTATGACTGTGCCAAAATTGAACGAAATTGACTAAACTGATCTTGAGTTATCCTGTTAACAAAAAAGTGTGCAAATAAATAAAAATAAATAAATAAATAAAGAAAATTCTGACGAAAACAATAGGTGATCTGTCGATACCGACAGACCACCTAATAAAGGCAATTTTAACGAAAACATAAGGTGGTCTGTATTATATACAGCCCACCTAATAAACTAGACATGTAATACTTGTTAATAACAAGTATAGGTGGGCTGTTCCAAGTGCATGCCACAAATGTTTAGTGACATACTAAGTAGTTAATATAACATTGGCCTGATTTGACCTTATTTTTGAAATAATCCTCTTATTCAGGTCTATTACTCTGCCAAATTTCAAGTCTATACAATGCATGGTTTTAGAGAAACCATGTACAGTATATTTGACCTTTGACCCTCAAATCTAAATATCAAAATGAAATACCGGTATGCATTTTCTAGATTTTGTTTTTTTATAAGAAATCATATCTCCCACTCAAACTCTATCCAACTATGAACTAGACTTGAATTTGTCACTTTGACGAATTAGGTGATACGTATGCTAATGATTTACATAATGAAGAATGCATTTTCACGATTTCATATTGTTATATAAAATGCTTCTACCATTATGATCTATCCATATGTCAAGTTTCTACTGTTTAGCCTTGATCATTATGGATGTATGGAAGATAGATTGAGACAATTTGACCATTGACCCTGGACAACAACCAGTTATACCTTTGACTCTAATTGACATGAGGTATACAGGCATTGCATATTCCGTGGTAAGAAAGAAGTAAGCGAGGGAAAATGAAGGCAATGACAAACGAGAGAGAGAGAGACAGAATATGGCCGGGTTCAAATTAAGTTTTCTTTAAATAATTAGACCCAGTACTGAGGATCTGTTTATCTGCCATGTTTTGTTATTTGACGGCTTTTGACGATACCAAGAAATGCCGTCTTTTGTCACCAAATATTGTTCAAATATAGCATTGTAGAGACGATGAACTCTAATGCAAAGTCGTAAGCCATGAGAATGTCAATTTCTATGTCGTTCTGCAAAATAATCCGAACAATAGAATCAACCAAGTGGAATCAACTGTTAAACGAATTTATCATGAGTTCTGAAATTTTAATTTGTTACTGCACGTCATATAGTAGTATTAAGGAGCAGCAATAGCGAACAATTGTCGCTAAAATTCAGAAATTGTTGCTTAGATTGCTTTTCCGCTAAAAATTAACATGAGACATCAAGCTACATAGAACTATGATCGACAAACATGATATTGTTTTGAAAACAGTCAGAAAACATTGCAGGTAGAATAAATAAGAGATAATGTGGTCATGTAAACAAGTGCATTATGTCCATGTTAGTCCCCTAGTACCGAAATCATGATTGTATTCTCCACTTATTTCTCCTATATAATTTATTTCAATTTAAAATAGATATTCTAATGTTTCTTCTTTTGGCTTGATTATATTTCAGCAACGAATTGACAGTTTTGGTAGACATCTTGGATGTATCATAGCAATAAATTCTTGGCACATGACGTATTGTGTATACAATAATTATGATAAGAAGAAGAAGCATACAAATAACTATAAGAATAATAACAATAACAAATAATCACTATAATAATGATTATAATTACGATATTTACTATAATAATAAATATAAAAATTATAATCATGATTATTATGATACTGCTGCTATTACTACTACTACTACTTACTACTACTTCCACTACTACTATGAAGAAGTAAATGAAGAAGAAGGGGTAGGAAAAGAATCATTTCAGCGATATTAGTGATTATATTGTCAATGATTGAGGCATACACATACACATTACATATTCCGTGGTAAGAAAGAAGTAAGCGAGGGAAAATAAAGGCAATGACAAACGAGAGAGAGAGAGAGACAGAATATGGCCGGGTTTAAATTAAGTTTTCTTTAAATAATTAGACCCAGTACTGAGGATCTTTTATCTGCCATGTTTTTGTTATTTGACGGCTTTTGACGCTACATAGAAATGCCGTCTTTTGTCACCAAATATTGTTCAAATAGCATTGTAGAGACGATGAACACTAATGCAAAGTCGTAAGCCATGACAATGTCAATTTCTATCTCGCTCTGCTAAAAAATCCGAACAATAGAACCAACCAAGTTGAATCAACTGTTAAACGAATTTATCATGAGTCCTGAAATTTCAATTCGTTACTGCACGTCACAGTAGTAATAAAGAGCAGCAATGGCGAACGATTGTCGCTAAAATTCAGAAATTGTTGCTTAAATTGCTTAAATTACCATGAGACATCAAGCTACATAGAACTATGATCGACAAACATGATATTGTTTTGAAAACAGTCAGAAAACATTGCAGGTAGAATGAATAAGAGATAATGTGGTCATGTAAACAAGTGCATTATGTCCATGTTAATCCCTAGTACCAAAATCATGATTGTATTCTCTACTTATTTCTCCTATATAATTTATTTCAATTTAAAATAGAAATTCTAATGTTTCTTCTTTTGGCTTGCTATATTTCAGCAACGAATTGACAGTTTTGGTAGACATCTCGGATGTATCATAGCAATAAATTCTTGGCACATGACGTACTGTGTATACGATAATTATGTTAAGAAGAAGAAGCATACAAATAACTATAAGAATAATAACAATATCAAATAATCACTATAATAATGATTATAATTACGATATTTACTATAATAATAAATATAAAAATTATAATCATAATGATTATTATGATACTGCTGATATTACTACTACTACTATTACTACTACTTCCACTACTACTATGAAGAAGTAAATGAAGAAGAAG